>PVJI01011288.1:0-56682 GCA_004026765.1 Micronycteris hirsuta
CCAGCCAGGCACCAGACAAGGGGACCTGTGCAGCCTCTCCAGGACCCAGGGCTTCTGGCCCCACTGGCAGGACTGAGTCTACCCCAACCTCTCTGAAGCCAGGGTCATTGTAACTTGGCCCATAGTGGGCAGTCTTGAAGGGAGGGCTGGGGTAGCTGCTCTGGGGTCTCTGGCCCATGAAGCCTCTCCGAACCAGGCTTCCCTGGAGAATGGAGCCAGGCTGGTTCTATGCCAGCTGAGACCAACTAGTGGAGGAGCAGGGTGGTCCCCACTGTGGTGGAAAGATTAGTGTCTCCACATTTTTATCTGCAACAGAGGGATGAGAGGATTTGCTGCTGCCACCAGTTTCCTTTTCACTCCTTCTAGGTGCTGTTTGTCTTTGCCCCTTTCCTGGTGCTGGTTGGGACTCTTGCTGGCCTCTGTACCCTATTGCCCTGGGGCAGACCCTGCCTGTGGGGGCCTCTTCTTCCCCTTACTGTGGAAATGCAAGTGGCACAGGCTTGCAGGCCACCATATGCTTGATATGCAGGTTATTTTGCTGCTTGCCCTTTTTCATGCTCTCACCTGACATCCAGGTGGGATTTTAAAGTTGTCATTGGTTATAATAACAGTTATCAGTTAAAAATAGAGAGAGAGAGAGCCTCTTCCCCAATGGCATCCTGCAAAGTCAAGGGGGCAGCTCTATTAGATTTACATAAGCAGGTGTTTATGTCTGAAAGTGAGTCAATGTGACCAGAAATAAAAAATGAATTCCTGATCGCTCAGGCCTGGGTCACATGTTCACCATGGAGTGTGAGGGATAACATCCCCACCTAAGTCAAGGGACTTGAGGAAGGGAGAAAGGTGGTTCCTCAAGGGAAACACTAGGATGCAGTTACGGAAATAAGGAAAATTGATGCTATACAGGCAAAAATAACAGATGCTGCCCTGGACAGTATGGCTCACTTGGTTGGGCATCGTCCTGCAAAGTGAGAAGTCTCAGGGTCAATTCTCAATCAGGGCACATGCCTGGGTGGGGGTGGGTATGAGAGGCAACTGATTGATGTTTCTCTGACACATCAGTGTTTCTCTCCTTCTCTTTCTCCTTCCCTTCTCCTCTCTCTAAAAAGAAATAAATAAAATCTTTTTTAAAAAAAGATTGGTGATAATATCACCAAAGCAAACTATGATTGGAAGGGTCTGAGGATTACAGTGAAAATGACCATTTAAAACAGACAGGCCCAGACTGAGGCTGTACCTTCTTCCTCCACCCTGATCATCAAAGCCCTCAAAGAACTGCCATGAGGCAGAAAAAAGCAAACAAAACAAAACAAAACAAAACAAAACAGCAGAAAGACCACTTTTGATGAGATTGTCCACACTGCCCAAGAGATGCAGCACTGGTCTTTAGCTAGAGAACTCTCTGGAACCATTACAGAGATCCTGGGGACTGCCCAGTCTATGGGCTGCAATGTTGATGGCTGCCACGTTCATGACATCATAGATGACATCAGCAGTGGTGTAGTGGAATGCCTGGCTAGTTAAGAACTTCAAAAGAAAATATTTCAGTTAAAGATCACTTGACAACAAAAAAAATAGAAAAAGAAATGAAACACAGAAGCTCTTAGTACCACATGCAGCAGATATTAAATGTTCAAAACAGTCAGCCAAGAATATCACTACTCTTATGCCTTCAGAGAAGCACCCTGCAACCATCTGAAAAAGTGCCTGGTCACATGCCTGACCACTCCCTGTCCAAGGGGAGGCCAAATCTGCAAAGGCATGGGAGTCCCTGGCACCATGTAGGTGCTCAGTAAACATCTGTTAAATGAATGAATGAATGGCCCAAATAACCTCCAGATTCAATGACTGAGTCCTTCCTCACCTCCTGGAATGCACAATTGATTTGTTCTGGATTTCTTGATAATTATCTCTTGACGAAATTAAAGACTTGTTAATTACCCCTGATTAATTAGGATGAACTTCTAAATTTCTTCCCTAAGTTGAAATACACTGTCAATAGGCCCCATAATTAGTGACCCAATAATCAGTTTTAAACCAATTATCTCACAGTAACAAGTGGAACTAGGCAAGAAGTGCCCGAGGGACTTGGGCCAATTTCAGTGGAACTCAAAATAACAAAATTGGCACTTCTGTGGGTGAAGAATGCATGTTCCATATAATTGGAAATGAGAATACTCAGATTCTCTTGGGTGTTTCATTTTTCAGCATTTTAACTATTGTATTATTTGAAAGCAATAAAACAATTGTACTCCCCACCCGCCCAATCAAAGGCCTGGAGGAGATTCTTGGAGTTGCCTGCCTGCTGTTGGGTACAGCTAGGGCCATTGCGTTAGGTTGTATACTGCACAGCTCCTGGGTGCCATTCACACTGCAGTCTGTGTGAACATCATTCTGAAGGCTATACAGTGCACAACCTGGGACAAGAAACTGTGGGTCATGTGGTGCAGAGCATAGGGACCTGATGCTAAAGAATTCCTTCGAAGGTAGTGGTGGGCTTGGAGGCACACTGAGCTTTCTCAAAATGGGGAAATGCAAGTGGCAGGCATCTTTCATCGTCTGCCTAGAACTATCGAGTCATATTACATGCACATTTGATTTCTGCCTATCTAACTCCTTGGATTTGAAAAAAATAGTAACTTAAATAGTACAGGGAATTCTTCTTGCCACTTCATCAATAAATTCACACCCAGAGTGAGCTTGAAATGTGGCTTTGAATCTGCTATTCCTTGTGTGACCCTTACAAAGAGATTATTATGCCATGCAGAGTATTTAAAGATTGATACCTTTTTAAACATCAGGACTTCCAAGCCAGTCATTCATTTTATATCCACTGAAGAAACAGCAATTTCTACCCAGAGTGGAGGAAAACTGGCTGGGCTTGTCTCTTTAAAAGATGATATAACAATCTCCAACATGGCGCCATCCTAAGCAATTTTAAGAGTAGTTTTGACAATGTGATATTTTTCTCCCTAATTGAGAACCTCATGTCCTGAAGATGAGGCAGAATTCCAGTTTTAGGAAGCAGAGTGCTAATTTTCTGAACCGGGAACTATTTTTCTCAAACTGTAAGATTCCTGGTAGAGCAGTTGGTTCTCAGGATGTGGCTGCGACCAATAGCACCAGAGTTACCCAGGATGCTTGTTTGTAAAAATGCAGATTCCCAGTCTTACTATGTCGGAATATCTAGGCATGTGGCCCCAGAATCTACATTATGACAATTCCACGTGCTTCTGATATATATTCTCAACTGTAAGCTCAGGTGAGGGCAGGAAGAATGGCAGTGTTATTCACTGCCTTGTCTTCAGTGCTGGGCACAGGCCTGGCACATGGTAACGGTTTAATGGATATTAGGTGACTGAATGGGAACAAGCTTCTAACTCTTCTTTTAATTTAGCAGCCTCAAGACAGGGGTTAAGGTATCAGCCAAGCTGGACCTTAAGGAGTAAGAAGGATAGATTTATTCTCCCTTCTCAAGGCTTCTCCAGGACCAAGGCCTGAGACCTGCCTCAGTCATCTCTGCTTGCTCCCTGCCACCTGCTTCAAGTCCTCTGCGCAGCATCTCTCAGAAGCCATTTATTCAGTGCATAATCCTCTAATCCAACTGCTTGCTGCCTTGCCAAGTGTGAAAGAAATATGCAGAGACACAAGCCACTTGTGCCCAGAGTTATTTCTAGGTGGTGAAAAGGAGGTGGCTGGGGAAGAGGCTTCAGGTTTTGTTCTCTGAGCCAGGAAACCCTAGAACGATATTGGGAAGTGGTTTCCCCATTTAGGCCCTTCTGGTGTTCAGGTTCCTCCAAGAGCAATTCCTTAAAAGATCAGGACACCTCAACTGTCCCAGGAGGTCTGGGTGCTGAGAAACACTGCGGGATGGCTCTCCTTTGAGTACATAATCAGACGGCCACTCTTTGCCCTAACATTTGTTCATTCAGCAGGTTATTTGTTGTGAACGTACTGTATACCAGGCACTGTTTGAGTTGTTTTGGATACATCAACGAACAAAATAGACTCAGATCCCTGTCTTTGTGGAGTTGCTGACAAGCCTTCTGCACTCCCAATTCTCTGTCCCTTTAGCACAGGATGATCTTCTCTATGGGCCTGAACCGCCCACCCCAGCCAAGTTCCCTCCCAGCAGTCCTCTTTTTCCAAGGCCCTCCTCCTTAGTTGAAATGTGGGTAGGGCTGGTGCCCAGACTATGTAGGAAGCAATGGTGGGAGTTTGGACCTGACCCATAAGAAGTCTTAGAAATCCTCAAACATCTGTTGTTTCCATTGCCTATGCTAGATGTGTCTATTCATCCCTCCAGACCTCCTCCCTACCCTCTCCGCCCTGTTCTCTGCCCCAGAGACTGAGCGGTATTCATCATATCCATGGGTGTCCATGTCTTCCCACTGCCACTTGGCTTTGGTCAGTGAGAGGCATCTGGAGCAGGAGGGAAGGAGGTGAGGATGTTTGGTTCCCTCTCTGACAGGTAATCTTGGGCTGGCCATGTCCCTCAGCAAAAGGTACCTCTCAAAGAGGCTTGCTCTGTACAACTACTCCTCCCCTTCTCCCTTTGAGGTATAGGTGGCCACCGTGGCCAGCCCCAAGTTTTACCTTATTCTTGAGGCTCCCCACCATCCTACCCACACTTTTGCGATCGGTTTCTCTTAATAAATCCTCAAATTGTACTAATTTAAATGTCATCTGTTTTCTGAGTGGAGCCTGACTGATATACTCCCTTTCCTCACTTGTTTCTCATATACTCTCTGGGAAGATGCTAACATCAAGGTTACAAACTTATTCTTCAGGCCACACTTGGCTCACAGGTGTGTCTTCTTGGACCTGCATGTGTTGGCCCTCATATGCATTTATATTTGAAAGAATAGTTGTCATCACTTAAAAAAAATCAAGGTATTTCACATAAAAGCCAAAATTTCTAGCTTTTCTTAAAAAGTCAGAATTTCTGGCAAGAGTAGGCTGTGAACCCCAAGGCTGTTTCTTACCTTTTATTTCTTCTGCCTCAACATACTGTACATTCCTTTTCCTGGCCTTCTCATTGAACTTTCTCTTTAGGCAGGTCCAAAAACCAGGCAGAATCTCCTGCACTAAGACTTGGTTGGCCATGCAGAATTAGTCAAATTCAGAAGCATGAGCCTTCCCTAACTCTGTGGTGTCTCTTGGGCAGCAAACACTGTTCCATGAATCTAAACCTCCTTTCACACACTGTAGCTTCCTATTTGTTACTTACCAATGGCCAGGATGCCTCTCCCCTAATGTGAAGGTGGACAAGGTTTTATAAGCAGACTTTGATCTGTCAAGTTTGCCTGCAAAAGACTATATTACATATGTAAGAAATGATCTGGCCAAAGGAATCACAGTCAGTGTGAGTGTCCATCTCTGAAATCCTAGCTCTATACACCACAATAGGAAACTGTGCTCTTACATTGTCTGTGTACCCATAACTCATACAGTTATCCCTGTGGCCCTGCATTCCAGGAACGACATCTGCAGGAAAGGGTCAGGGCTTCGAGAATACTCCTCCAAAGGATGGTGGCACTGATTCACCAACTTATAGCCATTTTTTCCTACTGTTATAATTTAATTTAATTTGAACAACTCTTGGATTAGCACTATTTAACTTAGGGACAAGTATTATGTGTTGGTTAATACTTAACATCTCATGGCTTTTCTCTCTTCTATGAGAAGTAAACTAATAAAAATCTACCATAATCTTCCAAGCCCCCAAGCTATAATGAGCTCTCAACAGTTCTCTCCAAACCAGTTTTTACTGATGGAGGGACTACTCACCTATTTTCACTACTTCAAATGAAGTAAAACTCTGGGTGTGGGGAGGCGGTACAGAACTACCTTTCCCCACCAGATATTTTTAATCTTTCCAAATTGCCCTGGCTGATGTGGCTCAGTTGGTTGGAGCGTCATTCCACAGACTGAAAAGACATCGGTTTGATTCCTGGTCAGGGCACAAACCCAGGTTGAATGTTCAATCCCCAGTAAGGTCGCATACAAGATGTGCAACAAATCAATGTTTCTTTTTCACATCGTGTTAATTTCTCTCTCCCTTTCTCTCTCTCTCCCTCTCTCTCTCTCCTCTATCTAAAATCAATAAAAAAAATGTCCTTGGGTGAGAATAAAAAAAACTTTCCAATTTGCTCAGATCAGTTAACTAAGCAGGAGTTTAACTTGATCCACCATTGAAAGAGATGTACTTCCTGAAAACACTCAGTCATTATTTTACAGAACATTTTCTCAGAAGGCTTTCTCACTTTATTCTTAATACACTTCAGACTTGGGTCTTCTACTGCAATATCTGACCTTAGAAGCCACCAGGGTTGCTGGTAACTTCTCTTTTACAGACTACAGTTACACATCCTTTCACCTAAAGGAAACACAGAATTACTGGGGGCTCTCCTTGGTCCTTGATTCTGAAGAATAATGCAAACACAGCATCTATGCACTCATTCAACACACTTTTGTGTGGAGGCCTGCACTGTGCTTCCTGGGAACAAAGATAGTAAAACCTGATGGCAGAAAAGTGATTTCCCAAACCAGGAGCACTTATTAAAAATACAGATTCCAGACTGTCACCCTATGCTTACCAAATGAACCAGATGGGGCCCCCAAAAGATGTTCTAACAAGGCCCCAGCAGATCCTGACACAGCCAGTTTGAGCAATCACCACGATGGGAAAACCCATATGAATGAGGTACAAGGAAGGAAATAACTAAGGACAATGAGACTGACCCTATGAGAGTGTGAGTATGGTCAGGGTCCAGATGGGAGGCAGTAACACCAGTTACTGAAATAAGGAATTTTAACAAGGTATGACATTGATAACTAGGTAACTAAAAGAGGAGAAGGGTAACTCTAAAGTATCCCAGAGATAGCCCCTGTAGGAAGCAGCTGTGATCACTCAAGTTGGACATCAAGAGAAGTTAAAGGTATTAAAACTCAGAAGCTCAGGCCCTGTGGGTCTCAAACTGAAATCTCTGAAGATGGAGTAACAGCCAGCTGGTGTGGAGTCTCCAATGAGACTGCTTCTGTCAACTTTGGAAGAACTATAGAGTGGGTCCACGGCAGAAAAGTGTTAAGAGATGTTTACAGGAACAGGAAGAAGCAAGTCTCCCCTTCCTCTTTAACTCATAGTCTCCCTCTAGCGCCCCCTATGAACAGAGCCTAACAGGGAGCAGCTGGTACTGCCAAAGTGTGGTTGCCATATCTGAGTCCCAGCATCACAAAGTTGAATAGAAAGGGCTAGGTTTGGTGCTGAGAGATGATCATTTAATAACTGCACAGTGGATGAAAGAGAGAGGGGTTTACAAGGCAGGCATCATGATATTTTACAAATGGGATTTTATTTAATCCTCACAACCCCATGAGAATGAAGCCCAGAGGGGTCAATTGTGAAAAGAGAGGGGACCTGTGAAAAGCCACACAACAAATAAGTGATGGATCTGCATGAGTCTTATTTATCCCACGAGTTGTCCCTAACCCTCATAGAGAACTCAAATTAAGATGCTATCATCCCTTCCCTAATTCTTTTCCCTAGAACTGTCATCCCTTCTACTTCACCTACCAGGGGGCTATACCCCAGATATAATTTAGTTATGTAAGAGGTAAGTTTTCTCACTTTCTGAGTTTGTCCGGATTTCCATGTAACTGGGGTGTCATTGCTGTCCCAATGGAACAGATGAGTGGGGTGGTTTCAAGCTGGGAAGTCTAATAACCCCTTCAGAGCATAAGTGAGGAGGCTTCCCCACCACTCCATTAGTATCCCAGACCCTACCCCACTGGGGTATATCCATGGGTAGTTCAGAGGGGGTGAGTGGAACAGTGTTCACATGGTGTAACAAGACACAGACAAGGACATTTGTGGCAAAGATAGGTAACAGTCCTGTTGGGGCATTAGGCGAGCTTCTGGATGCTGAAGCAGGGAAGCGAGAGCCAAAGGTAGTAACAAGAACACCTGACTTGGCAAAGGAAGGGACCTGCTCCAGCGGAGCCTGGGCTACGCCATCCTTAATTCAGCTGTTTTGATTTAGACTTTCCACCCTAGTGCCTCCTTTAGATGTTCCTCTTCTCTAGAAACACAAATTCTAAAAACCCTTTCCTAACTCCACATCCTCCCCCAGGCTTTATATCGCTAATGAGTCTTCAAAGAGCTGTCTATACTCACAGACTTCCCTTCCTCAGATTTCACCAACTCCAACTTGGCTTTGGTTCCCACTTCTTCATAGAAACAGTTCTTTCCTTAATGACAGATAACCTCCTCACTTGTCAATGCAATGGGCCTTTCTAGTCTTCATATCAGTTGACTTCTAGCCAATATCTGGCATTGTTGACCATGGCTTCCATTTTGAAACATTCTCATTGGCTTCCAAGACTCAGATATAGATACAAATCCATTCTACTGCCCAGCTCTGTATCAGTGAGTGTTCTTTAGTCAAAAACAACAAAAAACAACCCAGGAGTGAGACTGGGTAAAATAAATTTGTGAAGAGTTTTTGAACAAGTTCATGGCATTTTGTTGATTCAATACTATCCAATTCATCAGCTCTCCCTGTGTCCACACTCTGTAATGTGACTTCATAGCTCCTCCCACCCTGTAACCTGCTTTGGCCAAAGAAACATTAGCAGTTATGACACATGCAGGGGCTTGAAAAAGCACTGGCACTTCCCACTCTCTCTTGTGCTCCTCTGCCTTTATCCTGTGAACATGCACTGCTAACATGCCAGAGGGTGTTGAACACAACTCAGTCACCTATTTGTCCCATCTGAGGTCATCCTGGAACTTATTCTATTCCCAGCTGATTCTCCAGGCATATGAAAGAATCCAGTGAAGACCAGGAAAGTTGTTTAGTTGGCTTTCAGATAACCATGAATTCATGACTGGAATCTAACTAAGACCAGGAGACCCACCTAGGTGATCCACAGATTTACAAATTGAATAAATGCTCTGTCTTTAAGTCACTAAATTCTAGGATGATTCATCTCTTAGTTTGTTAGGACTACAATAACAAAGAACAATAGACTGGGCAGCTTAAACAACAGACATTTATTTTGTCACAGTTCTAGGGGCTGGAAGTATGAGATCAGGGTGCCAGCAGGGTTGGTGCTTCTGAGGTCTCTGTCATTGGTTTGTAGATGGCCAATTTCTCGTTGTGTTTTCACAGGTCTTTCCTCTGTGTGTCCACATGTCTATTGATTCTCTAGGTATCCAAGTTTTCTCTTCTTTTTACAAACACCATTCAGATTGGATTAGGGCCCACTCTGATGACCTTGTTTAAACTTAGTCACCTCTTTAAAGGCTCTATCTCCAAATACAGTTTCATTCTCTGGTCCTGGGGGTTAGGATTTTAACATATGAATTTTGGGAGGGTACAATTGAGCCCCTAAGTTTGTCACACAGCATTCTTGTGGCAATAAATACCTAACATATATCATCAAAGGCAAAGCTGAAGAACCGGGCCCTGGCAGGAGCACAAGGCAGCACAAAGGATCTATAGATTAGGATCTAATGCACAGTCTCTTCAAGTAGCAGCTCTAACTCCCCTCCCTCAGCCCCAGTTGGAGAGGGTTCCTTGTGTCATTGTTCTCAACATTTAGGTTCCAGTGAAAAAAATCTGATTGGCCCAGCTCGGGAGGGAACTATACCCTCACCCTGTACTTTGATTGACAACCCCGCCAAAACTTCATAAGATGGGAGATGGGTGGCTCCCTAAAGACATAATGAAATTCAGAGAATTCTGGGCCCAAAGGAGCAGCCTGAGTCCACAACACCCACTTTGTCCAGAAGTCAGAACAGTCGGTGAGCTGGACAACGTGGGTGACAGAGTGAGCCTCCGAAAGACCCATCAATAATTGTAATTACAGCACACAGCTCATGGGATGAAATTAAATGGGGATTAATGTGAAGGCCTATACTTGAGCCCAAAGGAAGTAACAGCTGGTGGAGGACAAGGTACTTCTTGACCCCCAATGGTAGCTCGTGTGCTAAGACCTGTCTGCTCAGAATGAGTCAGCGGAGGGAGATAGCCAAGGACCGTAGGTGTTGCAGGGCTAAACCAAGAGTGGAGGGCCCTCTGCCTGAGGACGGCCTCCAGAAACAACGATAGCCTGACACTGTTGGTGGAGGGCCTGCTGCACACCAGCACTATTCTAGGTGCTTTATCTCAATCATTTCTGTTAATCAGCACAAACACAGGTGAGATAAGTGAGGCAAGGAGAGGTTAAGTAACTTGCCCAAAGTCACACAGCTTTGATGACGCCAGTCTGACTCTGGAGTTGGCACTTATAGCCAGTAGCTAGGATGGCTCCCAGAAAGCAGGACAACGGCAGTCTGCTCTCATGTAGGGGGCAGCAGGGAAGAGCACCTCCTGTGTGCTATAAATATGCTAGAGTCTTCATATACACTAACTTTTTCCCTCCTGGAAGAGAAGCATTATGGTTCCCAGTTTAAACATGAGGCTTGAGCGGGTGAATAGCCCAAAGAATCAGAGCACTTTCACCTGAAAGAAATATACCTTACGGTGTATTTGGGGGTGGGGCAAATATCTGAGAGGGTCAGGATGAAATTATTCTGTTTAGCCTCAAGAGAACAGAGTTGGGCAATAGATAGAATTACAACAATGCAACTTTGTCTTGAGGTTATAAAGGTCTAATATAGCTTATTAATAGTTATTATTATACTAAAATAATGGTATACATATATTATTTATGAAGTATTTATTACATGCTAAGAACTTCACAGTCATTATATATAATGCCGTTTTAATAACAAAATCACAGTAAGGGTTATTACTCAGCACTTAATCTATGCCACACCCTGTGCCACAACTATAAATGGTAGGTGCTATTAATATCCCTGTTTTCTAAATGACGAAGTGAGAAACAGAGAGATTAAGTAAACATACCTTGATCACACAGCTATAAAGAGGTGCATGATGCGACAGCCTGACTCCAGGTCAGAGTTCCGAGCAATCATGCTGGACCACCAAAGAGGAATCACTGAGTCATTGCTAGAAAACAGTAGGATTCCAGCAGTCAGGGTGGGAGCGTCCCAGCTGTAATCTCGGGCTCCTTCTACCCCGAAATACCGCGCGGTGCGTAAGAGCAGATGATCCATCCCTACGCAAAGGGGCTGTGCGGAGACCCCTCCTCAGCTCCTGCGCCCAGGACAAAGGCCAGGACGCTGGGTGCACAGCAGCCCCTGCCCCGCACATACCAGCCCTCGTGCGCTTTATTAAAAGGAAGTGTTTACCCAGCCTACTCCTGGCAGGGCCACAGCAGCCGTTTATTAGGGCTTTATTGGAGTGTAAATTGTTGCTGGTTTATAAAAAAGACTAGGCAGAGCAGCTCCACTGGGACAGCCCCTATCCACAGCACCAGGCACGTGAGGCTTCAACTAAATCATTGATTTCCCTGCGGAAGGAGCAGCCCAGATAACCACTCATTCCGCTGCTTAGCTGTTGTCTTCCGGCACCTGGCGGGCAGAAGGGCAATGTTCCCCTTCCTTCCTGTCTCCATCTCTGTACGCACGTGCACGTGCGCACACAGGGACGCGCGCACTCACATACACACACCGCCAACTCCTCTGGACGCCTCTAGCATTCTGGTGCACTGGCCCGAAAAAGCCAGCAAGGCCTGAAGGATCTCTCTGAAGTCAGACAGATTTGGGTCCAAATGCCAGTTGAATGACCTCGAGCTTAGATTGTCAGATTTAGCAAATAAAAGTATAGCACACACAGTCAAATTTGAATTTCAGATAAACAATGATTAATATTTTGGTATAAGCATGGACATGGTTCTCTGAAACTTACTGTAACTGGGTGCCCTTATTCTTCCTGCAACAGTCCCTTGGGTCGGAAAGGTGGTCTGACCTTCTTTAATCCTCAATTTCCTCATCTGCAAAATCTTCCGATTCTTATGAGATCTAGAAAAGACAATACTTGTGAAGTGCTTAACGCCATGCCTAGCATACTGTTAGTGCTTAATAAATGTTCTATGCTATGTTATAATTATTACTACTCCATTTCATATGATCTGATCTGTAGCCTATTGCAGTACTTTGTTTAACCCCTCAAGTCTCACTAAAGGACAGATGCATCCACATCTTTGTATCCCCAATGCCTAGAAAGTTCCTGGAACACAGTAGGTGCTAGTAATATATGCTAAATAATTTAATCAATTATTAGTTTAACAGTTGTAAAAAGCCAAAAGCCAGTGAATGAAAAGTTAATGATCCTAGGACTGTATATCCCAAAAGCAAGATTCCCAACTTTTAAAAACAAAGAGCAAGATTGCCTTTCTGTTGACACATATTTATCATGCCCCAGTTAAGGACACCTGAGACTGCCTGCCATGGCTCGAATCCTGATTCCTCCTCTCTGTGCTTCTCAGTTTTCTCATCTGATAATAATAGTATCCACCTCCAACGGTTCACCCAAGTTCATAAGTGTAAAATACTTCAGACAGCACCAGGCAAATAGCGTTTGGTGATCAATTAATGATGGCTATTACTTAGGCCAGCTCTTGCCCATTGTCACCAGAGGGAAATGAACAGAAGGACAGCAAGACGCACCAGAAGGGGAGGTTTCAGTGGGACACAGGAGGACAGAGTCGCTCCTTGCCCACAAGCTACAGGCCGGAGGAGGGATGGCCTGTCTCTGCCTCCTCCGGAAGGCTTGGGTATTGAACACAGTGTTCAGAGGGTTAGGCGCCTGACATTTACCGACATCTGACACATTTGTCTAGCATCTCTCTCCCCCTACCAGAATGTAATTCTGTGAAATCAGATATTTTCCAATGTTTTGTTTACTGGAATATTGCAGAAGAACGCTCCACTCAGAGTATATGTATTTATCAGTTGTCTGGGAAGGGCAATGAGGAAGTAAATTTGAGAGAGATTTAGTATTTTAATTTTCTTTTCTTCCCTTTTTCCTCCTCTATCCCTCCCTTCATCTTTCCTTACTTTGAGGTGAGAAGAACATGTGTATAGATGTGACAGGGAGAAGTGGAGAGAGAAAATAGTGACAAGAGACATCCTCAGATGAGACAGAAGGATGGAACCCTTTTCCACTTTTTAAGCAAGCTCATTCATCCAATAATACTTCTTTGTACATCAGTTATAATAAGAATTATCATTCACTGCCATCCACCTCATTGGGGGGTGGGAGTGGAGGTGTAAAATGCTTCTCAGGCACTAAAAGAATGAAGTTAATCTATGGGTCATGATTTAGAAAGTTCTCCAAGATATATTACGTTGGGGAGTTGTTGAGCAGTGTGTAGAGCATGTTTTGTGCATGTGTGTGTGTTCATATCATATAGAACATTTCTACAAGAATATAAAAGGAACTGCTCATAGCAGTCACCTCTTGTGGAGAGAACTGGAGGATGGGGGGGTGTCTGCAATGGGAGAGAGGTAACTTCATTAGAGACCATTTGTTTTATTGACTTTTTTGCTGTGTACATGAATTACTGTTTAAAATTTTTAAGTAGTGTTTAAAATATTTGGGGACCAATCAAGAATATTTTAAATGCTTTTTTAAATTATAAAATAATACATAAGAAAATAAAGAAATAATTTTAAAAAGAAAAGAAAAGAAAGGCACCTGTGATTTCCTCATTTGATATAACCGTTGGGAACACCTTGGTAGCTAGCCTACTGTTTTTTCCATTGCACATATACTTTTTTCCCCCACCGGATGCTAATATTTTATATCCTTTAAAAAAATATTTAACCATATATTGAGCACCATTTCTCATATCATTAACATAGACTTTTCATTCCAATGGCCATGGGAGAGGTATCTCATAAGGTATTTATTCAGACCCTTACTGTTGGACATTAGGTTGTTCTGGATATGTCTCCTTCAATCAGTATTAACACAGGAAGTGTTTATGCTATAGTGAGAAACAAAGCAAGACATAAAAGAGTATGATTCATTTTTGCACATATATGTGGGCATATATGTGTGTGTATCTGTATACATACACTATTAACATTTCATATACATGCTTGTGTCTGTATGATAGAAGACTGAGACAACATACACCAAAATGTTAACAATCTTTCTCTAGGGTTAGTAGGTTCTAGGTTATTTTTTGTTTTCTTCTTTTCTCTACATTTTCTAAAATGCTTAGTGGAGTGAAGACTGCGTGCACCACCTGGAGCCCTGCTCCAGGACTGAGGCACTCCTGCCCCCAGCTTCTGGAAGTGTTGGCCATCGGTGCCTCTCAGCTGAGACACTGTCCAGGGACTGTCCTCTGCTGAAGGAGGAGCCTCATCCAGGGTCACACACACTCTTCCTGGGATACCTTCAGCCGTGAGTGGTCTTTGTGGGCATACAAAGGCCGGGGCCCAACTTTAGTCCCAGCTCCAGCACTGCTACAGATCAGCTGAGGCCTTTCTCCTAGCTGCCCAATTTCTCCCTCTGCCCAGTCCTGCTTTCCAGGTGAGCCTACCTGTAGCATCTAAAATGAAGACATTCATTTGGCAATGAAAAAACTTTTTAATTTAAAAAAATCCTTGTAAAATACCCTACTTTTTGCTCTAGAAGATCTCCCACCATGAAAAATTGTCTGTTCTCCAAAGTGACCACTGAAATATACTATGAGATCTGTTCCCTGGGTCATGCAGAGAAAGGCATGGAAGGCAATTAATCAGTCTTTTTGTCTGATGATAAATCCCCTCCCAGCGGTGCCTGTCCCTGACCAGCTGACATTTCCTTAACCCACTTGCCACCTTACTTGTGTTAAATGACTTATTGTCTTAAACTTGGAGATTTTAATCTCATCTATTAAGCCAGCAGGGCCAGTAATTCCCTGAATGCATTTTTATTGACTTTGTAAATCAGACTTCCCCATATCAGACACAGTGACCGGGAGAGAGGTGTTTGTCTGTGAAATTGGCTGGACACAGACCATTGACTGTGATGATAACCAGTGATTTGTGGGACCAGATAGACAAGCCACATGCACTAAGCAGATTAAAATATAAAAAAAACAAAAAGGTTCCATTACCAGGAATACTGGCAAAGGGCAGCAGAATGTTTGTGATAAAAGTCAGAAAACAAACTAATTCCAGGTCTGGAAGGAAGTCCAAAAGAGTGCTTTACTCCCTCTGCAGTGAACCAGAGTGTGTGAGGCTGCTAAGCACAGCTAAGTAAACCAATTTCAGAAAGCCCTTCAGTGGGAGTCAGAGAAAGCTGGGCTCCCACCCATCCAGCAGGGGTGCAGTTCTCATGCTCCGCAGGCTTTTTGCCTCCTGACAGGAAGAGCTTACAAAGGGTGCAGTGAGGATCCTAAACAGCTTTAAAGAACACCCTTCTGGTGGCCCTTTTCCCACTGAGGATAAGACCTAATGAAATCTAAGTGGTCGGGTGCCTGCCTACTGCTCTGACTTTATTCTTGCCACTCCCACTCTTGCCCGCTCCTCTCCAGCCACATTGCCTTCTTGCTGTTATGCCAATAACACTAGCACCTCTGGCCTCAGGGCCTTTGCACTTGCTGCTCCTTTTGACTGTCATGTTCTTACACCAGTCTAATTCATGCACTTCACTCAGGTCTCTGGACAGATGTCACCTCCTCAGAGATGCCCTCCCTGGTCACTCAATCTGAAATGTACCCTGCCTCCTCAAGTCCAATCACTCTCAGTGTCTCCATTTTCTTTTTTTTTTTTTTGTATTTAGTATGAACAGACATCATGTTATTTATTACACACACTTGTTTATTCTAAGCGTCACTCCTCCAGAGAATGGGAGTTTTTGTCTGTTTGTTCACTGCTATATTCTCAGTGCTTAGGACAGAAAGTGCTGGAGTATTTGTTGAATGAATGAATGATGTATGCTACCAGCTCTTCTTTTCTCTTCATCAACGTAGCTGAATTTATCCATACAGTATTTATGCAACAAATGTTCAGTGAACACCTGCAATAAGCTAGGCCTTGTGCTTGAGTCTCTCTCTCTCTCTGAGAGGATTCCATCCCCTCCTGCCTTCATCTGGGAAACATGGCTCTTTATTATTTTTTAAAATGTATTTTATTGATTATGCTATTACTGTTGTCCCATTTTTTTCTCCATTTTCTTCCCCTCTGCCCTGCACCCCCCCATCCATCCACATTCCCCTGCCCCTTAGTTCATGTCCATGGGTCATAAATATAAGTTCTTTGGCTTCTCCATTTCCCATACTATTCTTAACCTCCCCCTGTCTATTTTGCACATACCAATTATGCTTATTTCCTGTACCTTTTCTCCCATTCTACCCCTCCACACTGATAACCCTCCATGTGATCTCCATTTCTGTGATTCTGTTCCTGTTCTAGTTGTTTGCTTAGTTCGTTTTTGTTTTTTATAGGTTCAGTTGTTGATAGTTGTGAGTTTATTGTTCATACTTTTTATCATGTTCTTTTTCTTAGATAAGTCCCTTGAACATTTCGTATAATAAGGGCTTGGTGGTGATGAACTCCTTGAACTTGACCTTGTCTGGAATGCACTTTTTCTGCCCTTCCATTCTAAATGATAGCTTTGCTGGAGAGAGTAATCTTGGATGTAGGTCCTTGCCTTTCATGACTTTGAATTTTTTTTCCAGTCCCTTCTTGCCTGCAAGGTTTCTTTTGAGAAATCAGCTGACAGTCTTATGGGAATTCCTTTGTAGGTAACTATCTCCTTTTCTCTTGCTGCTTTTCAGATTCTCTCCTTATCTTTAATCTTGGGTAATGTAATTAACGATGTGTCTTAATGTGTTCCTCCTTGGGTCCAACTTCTGTGGGACTCTCTGAGCTTCTTGGACTTCCTGGAAGTCTTATTTCCTTTGCCAGATTGGGGGAATTCTCCTTCATTATTTTTTCAAATAAGTTTTCAATTTCTTGCTCTTCCTCTTCTCCTTCTGGCACCCTTATGATTCAGTTGTTGGAACATTTAAAGTTGTCCCGGAGGTTCCTAAGTCTCTTCTCATATTTTTTGAATTCTTTCTTCATTCTGTTCCAGTTGAATGTTTATTTCTTGTTTCAGCTCCAAATCATTGATTTGAGTCTCAGTTTCCTTCCCTTCACTGTTGGCTCCCTGTATATTTTTTCTTTATTTCACTTTTCATAGCCTTCACTTTTTCTTCCGTTTTGTGACAATAATCATTTTTGTGAACAACCTGATTACCAGTGTTTTGCACTCTGCATCTGATAGGCTGGCTATCTCTTCATCGATTAGTTCTATTTTGGGAGCTTTGATCTGTTCTTTCATTTGGGCCATATTTCTTTGTCTCAATGTACCTGTTATGTTGTAAGGGATGGAGCCTTAGGTATTGGCCAGGGCGAGGCAACCCATGTCACTGTATGTGGGAGACTATGTGGAAGAGGTGCCTGAGAGGGAACAATGCCACTTGCTCAACTCTCAGCTGGCTTTCAGTCACTTCCCCCAGTACCCACAAGCAATTTGGGCCCTTCTGGTGCTGATTCCCAGGTGGGTGGTTTTGAGTCAGTTCTAGGACCTTGTGGGTCTCTCTAACAAACTCTCCTGTGAGGCTGGCAGTTTCTCCCACCACTGCAACCCCCACAGAATTTTACAGCCAGAGGTTTTGAGGCTTTCTTTCACCACACTGGAACTCTGGGTTGCACAGTCTGTCTCACTCCTGAGTTGTTCCTCCTGGTTTATCCGCACATAAATGTGGGACTGCCAGGTCCAGCAGCCACTGGCTTGCTCACCTGGTCTGCCAGCCATTACCTTGCTATGCGTCCTCTCCTCCCTGGCTGCCCATCTCCACCCCTCCTACCAGTCTGAATGAATGTTTCTTCTTTAACTTCCTGGTTGTCAGACTTCCATACAGTTCTATTTTCTGGCAGTTCTGTTTTGTTTTGTTTTGTTTTGTTTTGTTTTGTTTTGTTTTAATTTGTTGTTGGCCTTCTTTTGGTTGTGTGGGGAGGCAAAGTGTATCTACTATGCCTCCATCTTGGCTGTAGTCTCTCCAGGCACACACTTTGATGGTATGTGTGAAATATTCTTCCCCAGCAATCTGCTCGGCTCACTTCCCTTTCTAAACTCCTCCAGAGGGAGTGGCAGGAAGTACATAAGAATGAGAAATGCCAGGGACAGGCCGTTTTTTGAGGCAGTCTGGCAGGGGAGGAGGGAGGACAAGGGGTACTAGGAAGAGGCAGGACAGAGGGCATGAATTTTGGTTAAAGGAGGAGCTGTTGGAAAGAGAGAGGTTATGAATTCAAAAAAAGAGAGAAAAGTTAATGTGGAGAGAATGTCCCTAAGGAGGGAGCGGGCAAAAGATCAAAAGCATAAGTGGATGAAATAAAATTAATTAACAAGTTCATGCCTGAAAGCCATCACTTTCTCTCTGAGATAGAAGTCTAATCCAAAGGGACTGGGCTAATTTAGGAGGCAAGAGGAGGTGGTAGTGTGAGTTTGAAACACACCAGCTGCTGAGAAGAGCAGGAGAGGGAGAGGACCAGCACTGGAAGGGTTGCCCTGCCTGCTGAGGGCCATGCAAAGCTGGAGACCTTGACTTTGAAGTGTCCTACCGTATGTGCTTGCATGGCTTATTTTGCACCCCCACCCCCGGCAAGTAATACTTGGCTGTCCCTGTGTTGTAAAAATAAAATAACAATAATCACTAACATTTAGTAGGGGATTACCGTTTCCCCTATTTTACAGATGAGGAAACTGAGGAACAGAGGGTTACACAGACAGTGGTTGTATTACTGAGGGTTCTCCTGAGAAACAGAACCAGAAGATATATATGTATCTTTCTCTGTCTCTTTCTGTCCCTGTCTTTATGAAAGCTGTCAAACAAGGTTCAGTCACAGTTGTTCTGAAATCAAAAACCTGTGCAGTGCGATTGCACTGAAAAGAGCACGGTCAGAGTCTGCAGCTCACCGGAAAAGTCGTCCCTGGTGGCCACAGTATTGGAATCTCAATTACAGGACTTATGCTGATGCTAGACTATTACATAATATTATGTACCAGGAGTTTTTGGATTCCAGATTTATATTTGACAGACCTCTTCCTGTGTCTCATCTTGTATCTCTAATTAGAAGCAAGAGCCAGTTACCAACACAAAGATATGGCTGAAGACCATATGGTATTGGGCTGCTTATTGCTGGATATGATGATATGGGTTCTCATAGTTCCCAAACATGTCCATCTGCTAACTATTTTGACTGCAGAATTCTGTCTATTGGAGTCCATTTTCAATCAGCCCGTGCATACTTGGAGAGACATGTCTGAGTTTACAGAGTAAACTGCAATGAACTGGTTAAGTATGGCCTGCATGCTTTAAGAGAGACTCCCTGCAGAACAGGACCTAACTGCAAAGAACATTTCCATTGGACTTGTTGGCTAAGACTTGGAGTTTATGATTTATGATGATGATGATGATGATGATGATATGTCTCCATTCCTGGGTCTTAAAGAAAGGCCCCAGAGAAAGGCACAGCCTGCTCAACCTGCTGATAAGCTTGCAGAAAAGGCATTAAGTGATAATCCCCCAGTCTATATATGTGTTATCAAATGTGTAAGCATGCAGAAACATGTACTGATGACAATAATTTATGCTCTGAACATAAGATGCAGTGGTGGAATGGCATATTTTAGGAATTAGTCCGGATGTGAGTTTTTCCCAAGTAACGTCACTGAAACCATATAACGAGATGCACTTTTCTTTGAAAAGATCTATATAATCATATTCTAGAAAGTGTGTTTATCTGTGCTGATGTTTTTATGTGAAGAATATAGTGTCTTTGTGGTTTTAAAAACAACTCTGAGATAAAATTGTTTCATCTTCTGATGAAAAAAAAAAGAAAAAGAAAAGTTCCTTTCACAGAGAAGTGAGAGGAGGCAAAAGGCAATCCATTATCTGCAATAATTTGGAAAGAGAAGATGGGGCTCAATGAGAAGGGAAGCATCAGAGGCAGTGGGAGGCATCATCAAACTCTGGGTGTGTTTTGAAGACGGAGCCAAGAGAATGTGTGGTGCTTCAAAGAAAAAGAGGCACGAAGGGTGCCCCAACACTTCGTTCTTCCTCACAGGTCGATCACTCTTCCCTGATCACCCACTCTTTTCCCAGGGTTGTCATAGGCCTCATATTTACAAGGGCCTCCAATGAAAAAGTTTGGCCTAAATTTGTTCTTAAAATTGCAAAGGTAAGCACATATAAGATCATTATATAGGAAGGTGGGAGAGAGAAGAAGGATGCAGTGACTATTGAGTTAAATTCCTGTCCATCATAGCTGGCAATCAAAAGATAATGTCCACAGTTGATAAATTAAGAACTAGCAGTTTTCACAAGTTGTTTGGAGATATGGAGGTAACCACTAAGAAAAAGAAAAAGAGTTTTAATTCTTTTAAATTCTTTAAAAAGAGTTTACTTACTTAAAAGAGTTAAAAACATACTTAAAAAGAGTTAAAATTGGTTGTCTCTGAGAATGAGATTGAGAGTGGCAAAGGATTGGGCAAGAATGTTGTGTTTCATTAAAAACTGAATTTTCAAGATGTCGGAGGAGTAGGTGGATCTTTCTTGTACTTCCTTCCAGAACCAAACTGGAAATAAAGCTAAACTGGGGAACATTCAACCTGAATTACCAACTGAAGACTATCTGCAGAGGAGACTTTTAACCAAAGGTAGACAGAAACCACCTCAAGACTGGAAGGAAAGGAAGGGTTGCAAAAAGGGCCAGCCCCACTCCCACAGGTGGCAGGCTGAGGTTATGGAGGGATATCATGGCTGTTGGAGGTTCGCCCTGAGAGGAGTGAAGTGCAAGATTGGGCTCCCCAGCCTGGAGTGCCAGAGCCAGGATCAGCTGCCCACGCAGCATCCAGAGGTGAAAGGCAAAGAGTTTTCTATTCACCAGGGAGACACGGAGCCTGCCAGAGACAAAGCCACATTTTTTAAAGGGACCAAAGTACAAGATTTCCTATCTCAGCCACACACCCTGGGCTCAGACGAAGGGAGGTCGGTGCAAACTGGAGAAGCCTGGGTAGAGTCTGGAGTGGGAGACATTGGGGAGAGATGTGGAGACATGGCTACTGGGATTCCTATGTTGGGTCATTCCCCCCATATCACAGCAGCCATTTTCCTTGAGAGGAACGTGCCTCTCCTAGGGACATCAGCCTGGGGAAAAGCAATTACTCCACTCTCTGGAATCCCGCTCTCCCTACCCTACATCTTAACCACAACTGAGGAGACAGTAGCATAGGCAGATTCAGAATATGTCAGTGACTGGCACTTCCCCTCACAGGACAACCGACAGAAGCACCCTCCTGGTTTCTGACAGATCTAACCACTGGGCTCCAGAGGCACCACCCAACTGCCTACTAGGGGCTCCACCCCACAGAGGTCAGGGAAATAATTCAGGACAGACTCAGACATGTGGTTTTGGGACGAGGGAACACACCCACTATCTTCCCTAAAGTCATCCCCCTCAAATTAACACGTAGCTATTACCACAGAAATTTTTATTAATTTTTCAAATTTAATTACAACATGAATTATAGTTATTACAACAGAAAATAAGAAAATATAAAAATACCCTTAAGTTCACTGACGAGAAAGAACCACTATTTTTCCTGAGTACAGACACACAGACACCTAAACAGCTGTAAACATGGCATCATTCTACATGCCATTCATTTTGCATTCTACTTTTCCACGTAAATATTATCACCATTTTTTGTGTTACCCAGCATGTTATTCAAAAACCTCATATTGGAAAAGTTAATATTGAATTATTTATTCAGTGTTTTTTTTAAGATTTTATTTATTTGTTTTTAGAGAGAGGGGAAGGGAGGGAGAAAGAGAGGGAGAGAAACAGCAATGTATGGTTGCCTCTCACATGGCCCTCACAGGGACCTGGCCCGCAACCCAGGCATGTGCCCTGACTGGGAATCAAACCGGGACTCTTTGGTTCCCAGCCCGCGCTCAATCTACTGAGCTACACCAGCCAGGGTCTATTCAGTGGTTTTTTTTTTTTAATTCCTCAACTAATAATTCTTTTTTTTTTTAAGATTTTATTTATTTATTTTTAGAGAGAGGGAAAGGGAAGGAGAACTAGAGGGAGAGAAACATCAATGTGCAGTTGCCTCTCGAGGGCCCCGTACTAGGGACCTGGCCTGCAACCCAGGCATGTGCCCTGACTGGAAATTGAACCAGCGACCCTTTGGTTTGCAAGCCCATGCTCAATCCACTGAGCTATGCCAGCCAGGGCTCAACTAATAATTCTTAATACAGAACCCCTAGAAGAAAAGTACAAAATACAAAAGGTCAGTTGTAACCAGGTAAACATTTTAGTGGATGCCATTGCAATCTTTCTTTTCTTTCCTTTTCTTTTCTTTTTTTTTTTTTTTTTTTGGATAATATTGGCAACATGAATTTGGACTGCAAACCTGAATCAGTACTGGCAACTTTTATTTTCTACATACTGTTTATTTCTAAGAAAAAGTCTTCTTTTTTAAGAGAGGGAATGAAAAGCACATTTCTCTTAGAAATACACATGTATGTACAAGGTCTTTCCAGAAGGTATCCAGGCACGTAATATGAAAAACAGAGAGGCATTTATTGAAGAAGGTACAAGATACAAGAAACACTGTACATAGGACAATGATGCCTCAGTCCCCTTCAAAGTAGGCACCTTGGGACCTCACACAGTTCTGCCAGTCGCCCTCAGCTGCCCTGTCATATTTTCCTGAATCTCATTGATGGTCTGAAATCTCTTTCCTTTCAAAGATGATTTTAGTTTAGGGAAAAGCCAGAAGCCACAGGGCACCAAATCTGGGCTGAGTCACCTGAGTGATGATGTTTTGCCAGAAAACTCTACAGGAGACATGATGCATGAGCAAGTCCATTGTAGTGATGAAGCTGCCAATCACTAGTCGCCCATGCTAGGGTCTTCTGAATCATATGAATTGAATATTTTCCATGGAGGAATGTTCAAGCTTAACACAAAATTTTATGCAGATTCATTGCTCTACTCACTCAGTCATTTTGAACATGACAGTCACACACTCACTTCACAGCATCTACTGCCCCCACTGACTAGTACAGTGAAGTTGTCATTGTTCACGCATGTGCATTCCAGTCCACTCTCCTTGGCTACCATATTACATCCATGTTGCACAAACCATTCTCATAATATTAACAATGGCTGGACTTTTTCTGAACAGACCTTGGTATACACAATGGAATATTACTGGGCCATTGAAAAGAATGAAATCTTACCATTTGTGACAGCATGGATGGACCTGTAGGCCAGGGTATTAGCTCAGTGAAATAAGTCAGTCAGAGAAAGAAAAATACCATATGATTTCACTTATGTGTGGAATTTTAAGAACAAAAGAAATGAATAAACAAAGTAGAAACAGACTCACAGATACAGAGAACAGACAGATGGTTACCAGAGAGGAGGGGAGTTGAGGGACTGGGTGAAACAGGTGAAGAAATTAAGAAATACAAATTGGTAGTTACAAAATAGTCACGGGGATGTAAAATACAGCATAGAGAATATAGTTAATAGTGTTGTAATAACTATGTATGGTGTCAGGTGGGTACTGGAAATATCAGGGGTAACACTTTGTAAAGTACATGATTGTCTAACCACTCTGCTGTATCCCTGAAACTAATAGAATATAATATTGAATGTCAACTGTAATTGAAAACTAAAATTTAAAAAAGAATTAGGTAATAATGGGTAATATTTTAAGGAGGATTTCATAAAAAGAACCATATGATAAATTTCCCACACTGTCATTTAAAAAAATCTTTGAGTGTCTTCAGATACACTAAGCATGTTTTGAAATATATTATCAGTGTCCATTCTGGACTATGTGACATCTGACCTCTGATGGGGCTTGTGTGGTAACAGTTCACAACCCCAGGGGGTCCATCACATAGTGTACACTGTGAATGAGACCCTCCACAGTTGAACAGGACACAACCTGCGCAGCCTTAACTGCAGCTCCACAGGACTCCGTGCTGAGAAAGAGAGAGACTGGAGCTGACTGTCAGCCCAGGTGGCTCACTCAGTGGTTTCCCTGTTCATCACTCCCTGCTGGGGGGTGGCTTGAAGATGGATTTCGTTTCCTCACTTTGATCAGAGTTCTTGAGGAGCAGAGTCTGAAAATGCAGTCTCCTCCCAATAAGAAAAGAAAAACAAAATCCCAGGGTTGTGGGACCCAGTATTTAATCTTCCCCTTTCCTGTGAGGTCCCAAGTGAATGTAAATCAATGAGATAAAATAGTTCCTTCACTTCACCATCTAGACATAAGGTTGCAAACCAGAGTGCTATATCATTTATGTCTTGTGTGACCTGCAGAGATGTTTTGAATTCATCTGCCAACCAATTCCAAGTAAAAATCCAGGTGTTCAGCTTCTTTTGAAAAAAAACCTGGGAAATGGACCACACTGACCCCCTGTTCCCATGTGGCAACAGTCAGCTGGAGGTATGAGGCAGCTCCTTGGGAAGGAACTTTGCTTTCCAATACTCTTCAGCCCCACCCCTGCCTATTGCCTCCCCAACCCATCTGGCTTCACTCTGTCACCTGCCAACCCCTGTAGTCAGTCATAAGCACTTCAATGTAAATAACTCTTTTCACCCAGAAATTATCTACTAATTATATTATTGATTTATAGAGTCCACTAATTTATTGAATTTTCTAGTGATAGCAAGTGTCGGCTACAGAAGTAAAAACAAAAACAAACAAACAAAAATCCCTACAACAGAACAGATTCCAAGGGCTCTTTTTCTCACAGCACACAAAACAACCTATTAGTCCTGAGGAAGCACCATCCTCCCTCACTTCTCCTGCAAAGGCCACCAACAATGAATACATTTTCAAAAATCACTTCTGATCTACCTTGAAATGAGCTCAGAGATCTCCCAGAGCTGTATAATTAGTTGTATCTCCAAGGCAGGGCTCCCCTGCAGGACAACCAGGCCATGTTAAATTAATCCTTAGTCACCTGAACAGACGTGGATGAAAGAAAAAATGCAACTTATAACCAAGCTTACAGAAAGAACAACAGATCTAAACAAAACACAGCATTTTCCTCCAAAAAAGTGGCAAATCTTTAAGAAAATACCCAATGAAAAAACAGAGCAGGCACTCTTGCTTCTTGTTCTGAGCAGTGTAAACCTTTTAGGAAAGGCTATTTAGAGATATGTTTCAAGAGAAATATTTTTTATATTCCTAATTCTTGGTGTTATGAGCTCAGCTTTCTAGCACCTCCACTTCCCAACACATGGGACACAACTGACATGTCAGGAACTTTGAGGAATTTCTGCCCAGGTTGGCATTGACAGAACCAGAGCAAAGGAGGTCTCTGAGGTCTGATATAGGACTCCCCCTTCTTGGAGAGGTGGTGTGTTGGAGAACTGATGGGGAGAATCTGCTAGAACCTACCACCTACCCTGTGTCTCCTAAGTCAGAGGGGTGTGGGCTCCAGGCATGAGTGGGTTGAGAGGCTGGGCTTCTGTTCCCATCCTAGAGGCCTCAGGAAGCCCTGAAATGGCCTGCAGGACAGGTTCTCTTGGGCTGTGACCAACCCAGTAGACTCAACCCCATAGATTCCACCAGGGAGGCCATCCTCCCATGTCCTGTGAAGAAGCGGCAGATCAACCAGCCCAAATGAGTAACTGATTTCCCCCATTCTGTTCCCCTACCCTTGGATAAACCACCCTATGTTAGTAGCTAGGTTTCACACAGGAAAACAAAAACAACACCTCTCCTGACAACAGGGAGCACACCCTCAGTGCAGCAGTGGGATCAGCTGGCCCATTTTCCTTAATCCCCTCCTCCTCTTACCCTGCTCACCACATCTCCCCCAGCCTGGAGAGTCTCCTCTTCCAGAGTCACTTTTCCAAAAGGCAAATCTGATTGTGTCATCACCCCTTCTGGGTTCACCCATCAAAGAAACACTTTCAGGCCTCCACTTGCTCTTATAATGAAGCCTGGGCCCTTAACTATGACCCAACTAACCCTTCTGACGTCAGAACTTGTCCCCACCTTCATCCCCCACCCTCTTCCACCCACACTCGAACCATGGGAGGTTTTTATTCAGATTCCCCAATAGCTCAGGCTTCCTTATATGCACTCCCCTGCCTGCATGCTCTTCTCACTGCACCCACTTTTGCCCTTATTCATCCTTCAAATCACAGCTCAAATGCACCTTCCTCCAGGAAGTGTTCCCTGGCCACCCTCCCATTCTCAGTCACTCATTCTCTTCATGATTAGCATTTGCTTGCATGTATTACTATGATGATTGAGTAAAAACCCAATGAGAGCTAAGACAATCTGGGTTTTTTTTGCCTGGCAGCCCCAACACCCAGAACAGTGAAAATGAATGTATTTCTGAGTATAATTCAAGGGAAGACTAAGCCTAGAATGCAGCTTCCCTAATTGAGGCAGGGATGGAAGGGTTGGTTTAAAAATCCAAACTCAGAATATAGCCAAACCAACTCTCAACTGGTGCTTGATCCAGTAAAACCTCCTATTTGCAGATGGCTGTTTAGTGAGATCTTTTATACTGGTGGGAACCCTCTGCCTTCCCTTATACCCATGTTATATGCATTGTATGTCTGGGTCCTAAGTGTGCCATAGAGACGCCCTGAGTTTTCTTTCTAGAGTCTGTGACAAAGCCCTTTGCAGGGGCTCCCAGAGAGTCTGCTTCTTCCTTTACCCCCCCCCAAACATACACAGAGGCTTCTGGAGCCCTAAATTTGGCCATTGATAGGTAGCCTTTTCTTTTCTTTTCTTTTCTTTTCTTTTCTTTTCTCTTTCCCCTTCTCTTCTCTTCTCTTCTCTTCTCTTCTCTTCTCTTCTCTTCTCTTCTCTTCTCTTCTCTTGTTAATTGTGGACCAGAAGGTCCCTCTAATAAAATATGGGCAAAGATGAGAGGCAGCATGAGGCACACACAAATAGCCTGCAGTTCAAAGGAAGGGAACTTCTCTACAGTCACGGGAAAATAATTTATGACCAGAAGGAGCAGGCAGTGGAGGAGGAGAAGAAGAAGGAGGAGGAGGAGAGGGAGGAGGAAGAGGAGAAAGTTGAGAGGGAGGAAGGGAAGGAGAAAAACATTGCTAAAATATCTGACTTGTGATCTCAACAAGATCAAAGTAGTCTTTTTAATCTATGGAATGGAAATGAGTGGTCACAATGAGGAATTAATTTGGAGTTAGGAAGGATTCTCTAAAGATGAAAAACATAGTAACCAAATTAGAGGCCACCTTGGGGCAGCATATAGGAGGTAAGGCCACATGGATGATAGAATCAGCAAAGTGGAAGATAAACTTGAGAAAACTTGCTCCCCTCTCCCACTAAACTAAGAGGAAATGATAAAATCATGCAAGAAAACAGAGACAAAATAGTAGACATCTCAAAAGGAGAGAACTCTCTATTAAATAATAGAAAGAATTCTGGATCTAAACAAAGATAGAGTTTAAAATGGAGACTGGTCTTTAGGCAAATAAAATTCACATATAGAAATATTGGAGCAAATTTTCTTTTTAACTTCTATGAGCACCTGGGGGACATAGCAGGTTGGCTTCCGACTGGCACTCTACAACATTGAACGTCAGAAAACACTGGAACATCATTTACAAAGTACTGAACAGTTGTGACAAAAGGATTCTGTACCAGCCAAGGTGTCATTTGGGGAGAAGTCACCAGAAAGATTTTCTCAAACATGCAAAGATCCATTCTGAATAAAATACTTGAAGACCCATGCCAGCAAAACAAAACAGCAATCAGAGGTAAATATTCAAGAACAAGGAAACAGTTGCTAGGAAGGATGTGTTTTGGCTATTGAAGCCAGTTCAATAGAAGGGAGATAGATAATCACTCTAAAATATTGTTTTAGTATTGGCACAAGGTTGATTGTCTCCACAAAGTTTTTAAAACATAATTAAAAACATGATGGCGTTTAATTCACAAAGTATGAAGCAGAGAAAATTCCCAAATGAAAATTTTCATCTTCCCCAAGAGGACCCTGAAATTGCAGTTCTGTAGTTGGTTTTGATAGCTTCGTACAGATTTAAGAATTTCTTTAAAAAATCCTTAAGGTAGCTAAGGTAACTGTCAAGGGGAGGGTCTTCCAAGTTTTCATGAAGGGAACAGAATTCAAAACAATTTATAGAGGGAAAAAGAAAAAGACAGGAAACATTACAAACAAGATGACAAAATCCAAGCAGAGTCAGCAGTTGGAAAATGGCTGTTGAAATGGTCACAAATGGTCTGTGAAGGCCTGCACCGAGGTGGTAGCAGTAGGGACAGACCAGGACATCATCTGAGGACTACTGAAGACATAGCACCTGAGGACTCAATGGCCAGTTGGACATGAGGGGATTGAAGAAAGGGAAGAATTGAGGATCCCAGGCTCATACCCTGGTGACCAGAAGGATGCTGGTGCCATCAACTGGAAAAGAAGACTCAGGAAAAGTATGGCTCCAGCTGTGGCCACATTGGCTGGATGTGCCTGAGACATCTTGGTGGATCTGTGAAGCAGGCTGCTCAGGGATGTGGCCTGGGCCACAGAATTGTCATGCAGTAGGAAGATAGAGTTCTCCCTGCCAAGATTTCACCAATCATCATACTCGGTGGGATTTTTCAGCTCAAGACTTCAGGAAGACCACCACAATTTTTTTTTAAATTTAGAACCATATAGCCTTCACCAGGAAATGCTCCTCCCAGCCCCACCCCAGCTCCCACAGTCAATCTCCACACTCTTGTCCATGTCCAAGGGTTATTCATACATGTTCTTTGACTAGTCCTTTCCCCTTATTTCCACAGTTATACCCCTCCCCACTTCCCCTGGCAGCTGTCAGTCTGTTTCATGTTTCCATGTCTCTGGTTCTATTTTGCTCATTAGTTTATTTTGTTCATTAGATTGCTCTTATAGGTGAGATCATATGGTATTTGTCTTTCACCTACTAGCTTACTTCACTTAGCATAATCGTTTCCAGTTCTATCCATGCTGTCACAAAAGGTAGGAGTTCCTTCTTTCTTTCTGCTGCATAGGATTCCATCGTGTAAATGTACAACAGTTTTTTAATCCACTAATTTACTGATGGGCACTTAGGCTGTTTCCAGCTCTTGGCTATTGTAAATAGTGCTGGTATGAATGTAGGGGTATATAAGGAGGGCAAAGGGAGAAAAATTGGGACCACTGTAATAGAATCACAATAATAAAAAAAAGAAAGAAATAGTGGAATCTTATGCATGATAGGTCAGACCCAATTAAAGAGTTATTTACATGTTTTGAAAAAAGAAATGGAAACTATATATATTTCACTCCAGATAGAGGAATAACCAGAAGCAACCAAGTATGAGTTACACCTGCAGCTCTAATTTTAGTTTCTATAAAGCAAGGACTGTGATGGCAGACTCAGTACCCAGGCTTATTTTCAATCCTGGCCCTACCAGTTATTGTCTATTGTGCCTGGATTTTCTCACTGATATGGGGACAACATGACCTTTCGCATACCCCTGTCCTTAGGTCATTATGAGGATCAGTCCGTGTGAAAAGCTCAGACGGTGGCTGACAACACTGTGGTTACTAGGTGCAACCTAGATTCTCATTGTTACATCATCCAAGTTTGCTTCATTCTCAACGTGGGTGTTTAACATGGGTATCGCTTCTGTTCTCAAATCAGACCTTGTAGCTCTTTGCAACAAACTGTTTATTGAACTTTCCTTTGCCCAGCCCAACTCTGGGGCTATCTGGGGACCCTACCTTAAGTCACCTCAAAGAGCATGTACATTTACGATACCACACCTATATAAACTAAACACTTGTTATGTACACATTATTTATCCTAACACATCAGCGCTTCCAATATTATATTACATAGGTTTACCTTCTTATCAGTACAACCTACCGGGGAAGTCATGAGACTTCCGTAAGACAGTTCCCATTCTCCCAGGCTACAGGACCTCACCAGATTGCCTATTCATCACCATCCATCTTCCCAGATTGAGAATGAAATTCTGGATTCCTTTCCACTGATTTTCTTTTTAGGCTAAAATTCCTTGAGCGTTGACACTACACACTTGTGTTGCTAATGATCTCATCTTCATGACAACCCCAAAGTTAGATACCATTATTAATCTCCATCTTCAAGCTAATGAACTAAAGCAGAGAGGGGTTAGGTGATGTGTCCAAGGTCACACAGCTGGTAATTAGTGGAGCCAGAACTCAAAGCCAGCCGGTCTGCTCCATCATCAATGTCAGTATATTTACCCTCCAGCTCTCCCTGCATCCTACCCATAAACACACCTCCATCTTTCAAAAGGCTCTCCTTCACCTTGCTAAACAAGATACACATCATAACCCTTACATAGTAATGCTTAAGGAACTCCAATAGGGCATACGGTCTGAGTACACTGGCTTCCACTGATGTCCTCACTGGTTGCGGTTTACATGGGTTTGTCTTGTGCACATTTGGAACGGTAGGGACCTTCTACTGAGAGTTCCTCTAATTCTAAACCTCATGCTCTGAGTATTTTCTATAACGCTGGAGGAAAGAATGAATTCCCAGCAAGGCTTGGTGTGAAGCCTAGGTTGGAAGTCATCTGTCAGGAGGCTGCGGGTTCCGGTGTAACACGCTGGGAGCACACATGGGGATGGCTGGCTGCGTGGCATGCCAAGGCTGACAAGGCCACGGAAGAAGAGTCGACAGGGCATTGCAGGCAGTACAGGAGCTCTACTGGGAGCCTCACTATTTACTAACAGCTAACCAGAGGCCATTCCTGTAATCAGCGGCAACTTCCATGACAAGCGGCCACCACAAGTGGGTGTTTGCCAAGCATCAGTGTCTGTCCTGCAGTTCCCTCACACAGGACACAGGCCCTCAGGCGTCCGAATTAAAGTCACATTATCATTCACATGTGTTCTTGGTTCTGCCTGGGCGTTGCCTGACAGGGGCCCAGAGTGGCATCTTTAACAGATGAATCAAGCTCTCGGTTTCAATCTGTTCCAACTTCTGCAGTGACAGTCAATTTTTCAAGTTTTGTCATCCTTCAGAGCCATTAAGTCAGCAGACACAGTTGTCTAGCACTGTGATGCAGCTACAGCTGCACAAGGTTTAGCAGACAATCCATAAAAGACATTTCTCTCCACTTTGCACCCACCCACTTCCCATCCCCATGGTTTCACACACACACAAAGAAGAAATGTATTGCCACCCCCATAAATAAACAAATAAATACATAAATAAATAACAAGTACATCTTTGGTGCTCTGAATGTGGTACAAAGACACCCAGTTATTCTTAGGGTTGGAACTCGGAGGAGGCAGGTGATGTTTCAGCCTGTGTGCCCTGGCATTGAATTGCCTGGATCCAAGTTCCAACCCTGCCTCTTCTAGGCACCACAGTCTCTGCAAGCTACTGAGCTCCTGCAGCGTCAGTTTCCTCATCTGTGACATTCGTGGTATCAAGTGTCCCTACCTCCATAAATTTTCAATTCAACAAGGTGATGTATGGAGAGTGCCTGGTTTAGGGCAGGAGCACAGTCGACCTTGGCTCTTGCTAGGGAAAAGGAGAGAGATTAACAGGATGAAAATCATCAGCAAAAATCTAAATTCTCAGAAGGGAGGAAATGGAGGCAAGGTCAAGGGTCTGGAACAGAGGGCAGACGGCTTCTCCAAGCATGCTGGGAAACCTCTGGTGTAATTTCTTATGTGTTAGAAAAATAAAAATGAAAAGGAAGTGAGTTTCCTATTTCATATCAAGGTGAGAAGATCAAACTCCACACTGACAAGTGGAGTGAGCTCTCTAGAGAAAGATATTACCTAAACAAAAGTTATTTTTTAATCTTTTTATTGGCAGTGAAGGTAAATTACTCTCTTTGAAATTAATTACAGCATCAGAACTGGCCCTGTTTCCAAGTCCCTCTCTGGCCTTATAAAAATGGAAGTCAGATTCCCCGGCAGGGCAGGAGAGAGAAAGGTTCTGTTTAGCAGGGGCTGGCAAGCCATTTCTCATGCAGCCTCCTTGAGCAAGAACCCCAGGTCTTCAGACCTCTATTTACAAAGCCTCGATGGGGAAATAATAATAATATGTTCCTGTTCCTCCAAGATTTTCAAGTGTTGTGCAATATTAACTAATTAATTCTCCTAAGTCAGCAGAGGAAATTGCTTCCAAAGGTTTCTGAGCATTCATGAAATGTAAATGAAGTCTCCATCTGACCTTCCCTTCCAGGCTTAGAGCCTTCCGACTGCTATCTGTGCACCTGGAATAAATGCAGAATCCGCGTCCAAGACACTACATGGTCTGGCAGCTCCTCACTAACTCTTCACAGGGTTGGCTCCCAGCTCATTCCACTTTGAGGCTTGTACACTTGCTGTTCCCTCTGCTTGGAATGCCCTTCCCCTAACTTTCTGTCTGACTCTCCTCACACTTCAGGTCTCATCTCAGATGTTATCTGCTCAGAATCCTACCTGACCACTCTCTCAAGCTCACTTGACCTGTCTTTGTCTCTCATTTTTCCACGTAAAATTTATCATTGAGTTCAAGTGCTTTCTGTGTATGTTGTTCATTGCCACTTGAGCTAGAATATGAGCTGTAGAGGGACTTCTGTTTTCTGTTTTCAGCACCTTTTGCCATGCATGGCACATAATAGGTATTCAGTAACTTTTTTGATAAGCAAAGAAATGAAGGTAAGAGAAACTCAACCCATTCACCCTCAGCCAACTGTAGAGTAACAATATGTTTTATGAATAGAATGCCCATCTCTAAGATGCTTAAAACTCTTACAGACATTATCCCAGTGCTAAGTTTGCTCCCAAACCTTCTTCCTTTGGGTTGAGTAGACTCAGAATGTCCGCAAGAGGTTAAATCCATGCCCTCCAAGGAAAAACTGCTGTCCCCGAAGACCACGTGTACTTTACAAGGTCCCCAGTATTCAGCTTGCTTTGGAGGTTGATGCTTCGTCTCCATTTGACAGCATGGGAATTTAGGGACATGAAGTCATGTGTTACTGGGCTTTAGGAGTCAGAGCCCTGGAGGTCTCTTCCAACTCCCTTGATGATGAGGAACCAAGGTCAAGAGTAGAAACGATTCACCAAAAGACAAGTTCATAATGAGCCAGGATGAGAGCCCATGTTCCTCTTGTTTTATTGAATCAAGAGATCCACCAGGAAAGGAGATCTATCAGCTACTGACCACCTACTATGTGCAATGCAGGTGAGGTGTTATTGTACCCATTTAATAAATTAATAAACCAAGGCTCAGAGTTGAAATTCATTTGTTCCAGATCACCACTATGTTAAGGAAAGAAACTATATTTGAATTCAAGTCTATCACACTTTAAATACTCTATTACTTCAATTCTCTCTCAGGAATAGGTTGATATTATAGTAAAGGTCATGTGAGCCAAGATTTCTCACAAAAGCTAACATATTTCTGACAATAACATTAAACCAAAATACAATTGCTTTATGTCAGATCCTGTGTTATATCACCTCAGTTAATCCTTACAACAGCACTAGGAGGTTGAGGTAGGTAAGCAAAGCTACCTGGATTTACATCATAGTGCTTAAAGCTAGGTGAGCTTGGGCAGGCATTATCTTTCTATGCCTTAGTTTCCTCATCACAAAATGGGGGTAACAATATTACCTACCTCATAAAGGTATTGTGAGATTAAACTAGTTACTACATATAAAGAAGTTAGAGCCATGCCTGGTACATACTAAACATCAATAAACTCTACCCATTATTACTCATGATCCTTAAACAGGGAATGAAATAGATGCTCCGAAGGTGCCCACAAGTCTCCATGTAGGTGACCTGCAAGGACATCAAACTCAGGATGTTGAAATGGAGTTCTTCTCTATCCCTGCTCCCCCTCCCCGCCCTCCCTGCCTGAGTTCTGCACAGCTGCCCAAACTAGAAGCCCCTGACATCCTCCTTCCTCCACCCTCTACTCCCTACATTCAAGTGGTCACCTAGACTTAGGATGTTCTTTATTTTTTAAATGAACAAGGTTTTAATATAACTCAGGCAAGTAAAATACTGTACACTGTAAAAGATCTAGAGAACTAGAGCTTCAAGTCTTGTTTTTAACAAGCCATTAAGCTTGATTGAAAAACCAAGTATGGAGAACAAAACTACACCAAGGGCCATGGTGAGTCCATGGCATCTACATCCCAAGTCCTTCAGGCAGAGCAGCTGTCTCACTCAGTGAATATCACACTGATCTGTCGCATAGACACAGCAGTGTGTCCAGCCTGGGGGTGGTCTGGGGAACTGCATCTGGGTAACGTTGTCACTTGGGTATTCTTGAACTGGAACAAGCCACATAAGACCAAGAACCAAAAAAAAAAAATACACCAAAACCCCAAAAACAAATGAACAAAAAAGGACTAAGAACCAGCTGTCACAAAGCAATAACTGCCCACAGTGGACAGTGTTTGGTCTAATGGTGGTGACCTCTGTAGCACTCTCATACACTGTGGTCCCATCTACCCCTCCTGGACATCTCATAGGTCAGTCACTTGAAATATTCTGGAAGATCAGCATATTCATCTCCATAAGGAACCAGGTAAATCCCTTTGTCCAGCAGGCTTTCTCAAAGTTTCTTAAACTCATCTGAGTCTCCCTTCTGAGCCAGCATGAAATGTACGTCAGATTTATGCTTGACAGCCTCCAGAAAAAGGGCTTGGAAAGTGATGTCATCCAGTCCAGCTACAACCCAGAAAAAGGGTTGTACTTGGTTTCATAGTCTCTGAATCTCTCTCGTAACTTGAATGTTCCTGAGCACATCCTGATACCCATCTAGATGAAAGGACATGCCACTACAGTTGGTGTAGACCACATGCTCAGATTCCACTTCTTTTGCACCCACTCTCGGACATTTCCTTCATCAGTAAGGTCAAGAGATTCAAATTGTTTTCTCTGATCTGCTGCATAAAGTTCCAGGAGAATGTTGAGACTTTTAGTCAATATCAGGGTTCCATTTTCCATCAGGTGGAGAACTGACTAAAGTAGCTCTTTTCCAGAGTCCTATCTTTGACACAAAGCCATGGATTTCTGCATATATAGTCCTTGAATCTTATGTTTTCAACAGTGCTAATAGAAGTAGAGAGTTTCTGAAAAAGGTCCTGTACAACATGAACAGGATTCTCGTCTTCACGGAGACGTCTGTGAAAATGGTCACGGTCCACATGACTTAGAAGTGCAGAATCAATGGCAGCATCCAGTAAGGCCTAAGTTACTTCCCTCCAGGATTTCAAAGCTGGAGCCTGAGAAGTAAGCATAGCACTAATGCCTGTTTCAATCACCAGCACAAGTTCTCCAGGCTTACTTGTTAAGACTGGAAACAGCATCTTTTTCATGGGAGGTGTGTTATCATGGAAGAATCCAAAAATGGCATCTGGATCTGTAAAAGCCATCAAATTTCCAAACACTGTCATTGCTCTGACCCCTTCTCTCCATTTCTACTGCCTTTGCCCAAGTTCAGTCTCATCCTGGACTTTTTAGAATTCTGTGGTAATTTCAATGGCCTGCCTTTCCTAGCACAGCTGCTACTGCAATCTCCCTCAATACCACAGCTGGTCTGTGGGCAGCCATTCCTGTTTACCCACAGACCGACCGTCCTTGCCCTTCTCCTGCACACTGTGCTCCTCAGGCCTTTGCTACCTGACTTCTGATCAAGTCTGGCCAATGGGAAGTGTTGGTGGGGATCTGGGGCAAGACAGAGAGAAATCAGGGAGGGTATTTCTCTCTGAGGCTCTCTGCCTCAGGCAGTGACTCTGGCAGTTCTGCCTCTCTTCTGGGGTTTGAGCTCAGATGGACAGCTCCCACTATGGATCTACTTCCTACTGGACATTCCCAGCTTCTGGACTCTGGTAACACCACTTCCTCCCCATGTCCCCCCGGCCCAAAGAGTGGTACTGGCTTCCTGATGTGGAAAACCTGTAAGCTGCTATACCATCCCTCAGTTGGTTTCTCAGCTTTTCCCTTGTATATTGCTGATTGGACACTGACCCACTGATACTTCCTATCAATCCCCTGCTTAAATAACTTTCTAGAATCTTTCCTCCATGATAATGTCCAAACACTTTGGAATGTCCATTCCTTCAAAATCTGGGACCAAGTTACATTTGCAAACCCATCTTCCTCCAAGCATACTAGGTTCCTACTTCCCTGGCATTTTTCTGTTTCCCAAAACAACATTCATTCCCAAATTAAGGCCTTTGACTGTGCCCCTTCATTCCCGTGAAATATCCTCTCTACCAGGCATATTCTGTTCAATTTCCAGTCTTTTTTCTACAGTTCATTCTCACACAGTAGTCAGAGTGACCCTTATTTATTTATATTGAGATACAATTGACATATAACATTGCATTAGCTTCATGTGTATGACATAATGATTTGATAAATGTATTTATTGTGAAATGATTACCACAAGTTTAGTTAACATTTGTCAACACACATAGTTCCAAATACTTTTTCTTGCAAAGAGAACTTTTAGGGTCTATTCTCTTAGCAACTTTCAAATATGCAATACAGCATTATTATGCTGTACCTTACATCCCCAGGACTTATTTATCTTATAATTGGAAGTTTATGCCTTTTGACTCCCTTCAACCATTTCACCCACACCTCCACTCCTCACCTCTGGCAACCACTAATCTCTGTTTCTATGGCTTTGTGTGTGTTTTAAAGATTCTACATATAAGTGAGATCATAGTTATTTCACCTAGCATAATGCTCTCAAGGTCCATCCATGTTGTCACAAATGATAGGATTTTCTTTTCCATGGCTGAATAATATTCCACCGTGTATATATCACATTTTCTTTATCCATTCACCCACCTGTGGACACTTAGGTGATTTCCATGTCTTGGAAATAATACTGCAATGAACATGGGTGCAGATATCTTTTCAGGATAGCGATTTCATTTTCTTTGGGTTAATACTCAGAAGTGGAATTGCTGAATCATTTGGTAGTCCTATTTTTAATTTCTTACTTCCATACTATGTTCCATTGTGTGGCCCTTTTCAAATCAGATCATGTCACACACCTTCTTAAGACCCTGCAACACTTGTAAATAAGATCCAAACTCCTTGCCATGACTTAGAGGACTGTGTATGATCTGACCTCCTTTCCTGCCACCTTTCCTCCTGCTCAGTCTGCTGCAGCCACACTGGCTTCCCCGCTGTTTCTCAAGCAAACCAGACTTTATTCCTCCTCAAGGCCACTGCACCTCCCGACTCCTCTGCTTGGGGGCTCTTCCCCAAGATCTTCTCCAAGAAGAAAGGTTCTTTCTTCCCCAAGAAGAAGGGTCCTTTCTTCTTGCCATTCAGGTATCAGCTCAAACATCTCCTCCTCAGAGAAGCCTTCCCCTGACCACCCAGTCCAATGCTGCCCCTACCAACATCACTTACTTTCTAATGAATCCTTTCAGACCTAATTCAACATCAACTCAGTGGTTCCTTTCTCAAAGTTTCCACAGAAGAGCATAAATTTGTCATTGCTGTCATCATCACCATCACTATCATCATCACTGATAAGATATATTGAGCATTGCACTTACTATGCATGAGATGCTTTCTAAGAGCTTTACATGCATTATTTAATTAAATTCTCACAACAACTCTGTGGCCAGTACTGTTATTAACTTCACTTCACAGAAGGGGAAACTGAGGCACAGATGAAGTGTCCAGGCCACTCAGTTGTTGATGGGCAAACCCACAGAACTATGAGCACCAGTAGTGCACCCTGTGTACATAGGACACAGCGGGCTCTCCATATTGGTTTGTGTTGTTGTTACTGTTTTAAGTGCGCAAATGAAAGACTGAAAGAGTGGAGAAATGGTTCTGTGGGTTCCAGCTGCCACCAGCTGTGCTACCTCCCAGTTTTCTAAGTCAGAAATATTTAAAAGAAAAAAAAGACAGTTATCTTTAGAGTTGGTAAAGAAAAGTCCCACCAGGAAGAAATTGGATTTTGAAATGAAAGAGAAGGGTCTCTCTGCACTAGGAAGGGTTTATGCTTTCATTATTGGTGTTTGAACAAAGGTTATTAAAACCACAGGAAAGGCTAATGTAGATCTATAGCTATGGATTCTTTTTTGTTTTTACTTTTTACTGAGCCTGAGCTCAAGAGATTGATATTTCTTATGACCAGAAGTGTATGGTGTGGGGGAATCTTTTATTTACAGTTAGCTGGTATTTGAAATAGGTTGTGTGATTTACAGGATAGTTGTTTAAGGAAAAGTCCATGGGCCCTGGAGAGCTGACCAAGTGTGTATAGTTGGGGTCCCAGAAACTGATAGGGATTATGTGGGAGAGTGTGACATCCTGTAGGGGAAGCCCTGTTTCTGGGCTGGAGATGCAGGGCAGAAGCCCAGGTAGCCGGCAGGCCCCCACCAGGAGAAACAGGGAACTTCCACACAGCCACCAGCTATTCCCCTGGGCCTCACATCTTGCCCATCTCTATTTTGAACCTGTACATTTTTTTGAGAGAGGGAGAAAGGGCTTTGGTGTTTTATTTTCTGTACCTCAAATAAACAGTGTTAAGTGCCAGTTTGTTGCTATAATAGAATGAAGTGCCTACTCATGGAGCTCCATTTGAGGGATAGATGAAAACAGTAGGCAGTGATAACTGCTATGAAGAACAAGAGTAATGGGAAAGAGTGGTAGGGAGCAGGGGAGCCTCATTCCTGAGCAGCTCCCTGAACACAGTCTGAAGGAGGACCATCCCAGGCTGAAGAACTGGCAAGGCCTCTGTGATCACAGGGGAGTGAGCAAGGCAAGAAGGCAGAAGAGAGAAGCAGGGGCACGGGGCTTAACTATAGGCATGTGAAGTTACAATCAATAAAAAGAGCAAGCTCAAGTGTCAGCTACTTAGACTTTCTGGTCACACGAAGACCAGCCTCAGGCACAGGTGCATGGGGACAATGGGAGGGACAGCAGTCAACAGTAGGTGCAGGCAGGAGCCTATACAGTGTTAAGGCCGTCATGTCCACCAGTGAGTGGGAGACGTCTCTGAAATTAGTAGGGTAAAACAGAGAATGTGTCAGGGACTATTATTTGTTTATCAAATAGAAGGATGCCCAGATAGGAAGGACTGCAGGGTGTCCCCAGCCAATCCAACATTTTCTTGAGGACCCTGCTCTGAAATACATCATCTTCCTCATCACAGCTTCTGCACGACTCAATGCCCTGGAACCTCAGGGTGAGCCTGTATTTCTAAGCTGGACAGTTCAGTATGTACCTGGATCTCTGTGGGACACAGACACTTGCTTTCAGGTAGCAATGCCGACTCCACTCACTGTGTGCCAGTAAAATGGCACACAGAAAAGGAACGTGTTCACGAATCTGGTGTTTGCACTAAGAGCACATTATGAACAGCATTTCCAATAAAACAATGAAAAGGTTTATATTGTATCTACAAAATTTACATTTCTGCTACAATAAATGCTGTATGTCTTTGAAATAAGCTACAAAGATAAGGAATGTTATGTATAATCTGTACATTCTCTCTGCAGCATTAGTGTGGAAGACTTCGATGTTTAAATTGGGTAATCACAGATGTGAATTTCCTGATCATCTCTGACAGACACAATTTTTTAGCCATTTCCATTGCATTTTACGCCCCAGACCTGATCCTGGTGATTGAAGAAGGCATGAACACAAGTCCTCATCTCCACATCCTAGACTTTCACAATTTTGTCAGATGAACTGGAAACAAAGTGAGTGTTGTCAGAACAAAATGGCATGTTCAGCACCCGGGATGCATGGCCACTCAGTGTGCCAGCTAAGCTGGCGTGATGTACATCACAGACCTTGATGTAGCCATCATCTGAGGCGGTGATGAGGAGCTGAGAATCTGGGGAGAAGGTCAAGGAACAAATGGGCATAGCCTGGCCTTCCAGTGTATGTAGCAGTTTTCCCGTTGCAATATCAAAAATACTGATGATTCCCTCTATGGCTCCACTGGCCAGATACTTCCCATCGGGACTATATGCAATACTAAGAATGAATTTTCCTCTCATGTCCAAAGAATATTCCTTTTTCCTACTTTTCACACCAAAAATGTTCACTTTTGGCCAGATACTAGAAAGCAGGAGAAAAGGCCAAAGTCCAGTCGTCCACAGGCCCTGCATCTATAGACTTGATCCGTTTACCACTTTCCAAGTCCCAGAGATGAATGTGAGCATCAGGAGAACTGGATGCAGCGATGGGCAGGTTGTGGCCGATGTCCCTCCAGACTCCACTGCAGGCGCAGCTTCTCATCACGTCATTTGCAGACCTTCACCAGGTTGTCCAGGGAGCCTGTGACCACTGTCTCAAAGTTTTCTTTCTTGTTTGTCTTTGAGGCCACTGACCAAATGGCATCATCATGGGCTTGCTCCTGTTTGAAGACAATACTGTACTGGTTGGCCATTTCCTTAACCAAGGATGAAGGACTAAAGGCCAGACAGTTTGCCTCACTGCCCCGTCACACAGCCTAGGCACACGTCTTGAATGGGCACTTTTATGAAATGGCACTCACCTTATTATTTAAGTCTGATTTTTAAAAACATAAAAATTAAAGCAATGCACAAATTCACTTAAAATGCAGATACATCATTTTAAATAAATTGGTAGAAAATTAAGTCCATGAGTTCATCAAAAAGTAATACTCATACACCTACATTAGGAACACAAGGATAGATTAACATCAAATATCCATCACTGTAATCCACTATGCCAAACAATTAAAGAAAAAAATTCATAAGAAATGTTATAATTACCAAGTATGTATTACTTTTAATAATAATTAAGCAAACTTTAGGCAATATGAGATCATGGAATGCTAGTCCAATAAATCTGGTATTTAGTTACTATACAGTGAGAAGAATTCAAACTGGAAAATATCATAAGTGGGTCTAGTTTTGTGGGTAAGGGTAACAATGGAGATACTGAAGGCAGAGAGACTTTTAGGAAATTATTACAATAGTCCAATCAACAAGTAGTAAGAAACTGAGCTGGGACATGGGTCTGTCCAGAGAAATAATTATTAGTGATATCTTAGATAAGTCAACAGATTTTGGTAACTAAATTCCAGACTAGTTGGATGGTTATTCTGCCAAGGTATATAGTGAAGGGGATATTGCAGGAAAGACGAGATGGAGTTTAGTCAAGCTGATTTTTAAATGTCCATGGAACATTCAAATGGTGGGGGATACAGACCAGAAGCACCAAATAAAAGGTAAAGCAACTAAAACATTAATAGAGAAATCATTCATAGAGAGATGACAGTTGGAGCTACAAGAGTAAATGAGGCCATTCAGGGAGAATGTGTGGCCTTGCATGGACAGTCAAGATGGAATGCTAGAAAATGCTGATATTTAAGGGCAGGAATGCAGACAGGAAATCAGCGAGAAGCTTGAGTAGTCGCTGGAGAGCCAGGAGTGTGCCAAGCCTCAAAGCCTGTAAAGAGTTCCAAAGAGAATGAGAGAGCCAGCAGCCTGGGATGCCAAACAGGGTCAAATGGGAGGAACACCCAGCAACAGGGTCTCCAGGTCACTGGGGAAACCAGCTTAGTGATGTGTTGGGGTTGCAGGGAAGCTTCTTGACATGTACTGGTTAAGCAGACATAAGAAGTAGGTGCATTAAAGAATATAAACTATTTTTTCATTAAAGTGAGTAAGTGCTTAAACTTGTGGATCAGACTAACATGGATTCAAATTCCAGCTCTTTTTTTTTAAGATTTTATTTATTTATTTTTAGACAGAGGGGAAGGGAGGGGGAGAAAGAGGGAGAGAAACAGCAATGTATGGTTGCCTCTCACATGGCCCTCACTGGAGACCTGGCCTGCAACCCAGGCATGTGTCCTGACCGGGAATCGAACCTGTGACACTTTGGTTCCCAGCCTGTGCTCAATCCACTGAACTACACCAGCCAGGGCAAAATTCCAGCTCTTTAAGCTTCACTAGTCTTATATGGAAAATAGGGTAATACTAGCACCAACTTCATAGGAATTATTGTAATAATTCAGATAATTCATCTCAGGGGCTTACATAGCATAGTTTTATCAATAAAATAGATGATGAGACCATCTGCTTAGAAAGGACAGGAAGCAGAAGGAAAAAGCAGAAACAGCTATGTTATTTAAATAGACAATTTCTCATAGCTTAAAAAATAAAAAGATAACCAAGAGGCATTAAGGGTCAGTGAAGCAGGCTGAGATCAACTGATAACAAACCTAACCAACACACACAGTCAGGCCAGTCTTCCCTGCAACACTCAACCACTGAACAACAGGGTGGGTGTAGAACAAATGAACTGTTGGGAACATTCTGGTTTGAGGAATAGCATGGGGAAAACAATCTGGTGTGGAAAACAGACAGCATCTGAGCAAAGTAGGGAGAACTACCATATTTGAAGGATGGGGCAGAGTCATGGGAATGAGGGTCAGACTAGGGCAAAGATCAAGTTTTTTCCTAAAATGTCTAAGAATGAGGAGCTTTAGACAGACAAAGAGATTCAGAGACCTGGGCATCTCACCAGTTGTTTTTCTTCTATGTTATTTATTTTATTTCTACGTTCAATCCTTTACCTATGTGTCTGAATGGTTAAAACCTAAAAGACTGGTCATACAGAGTGTTAGTGAGGATGAGGAGAAAACAGAACTCTCATATACTGCTGGTAGAAATGTAAAAATGTACAATTACTTTGGAAAACAGTTTATCAGTTCCTTAAAAAGTAAAAAATGTACCTACCATATGAACTAACCATTCTATTCCCAGGAATTTACCCAAGAATACATAAAAGTATCTATCTATACAAAAATATGTACATAAATGTTCACAGCAGCTTTATTAATAGTTCTCAAACTGAAGACAACCCAAATATTCACCAGCGGGTAAATGAAACTGAACTGCGTCCATACACTAGACACTATAGAGCAACAAGAAAGAATGAAATACTGATACAAGCTACAACACAAGTAAACTTCAAAATAATTATGTGGAGTGGAAAAAACCAGATCAAAAATAAGTACTTACTTGACTTCCGGCAAGATGGAGGTGTAGGTAGACACACTGTGCCTCCTCACACAACCAAAAGAGGAAAAACAGCAATTTAAATAAACAAAAACAGCCAGATCTGACAGAAAACTGAACAGAGTGGAAGTCCGACAACCAAGGAGTTGAAGAAGACACATTCATCCAGACTGGTGAGTGGGGTGGAGCCGGGCGGGAAATGTGTGGCGAGCAGGGCGGTGAGCGCACAGCAGGACAGTGGTTTGTGGAGTGGTACTGGCAGTGCTGCAGCTGCCAGGAGAGACCCGCGGCAGGCGTGCCTGACCAAAACGCGGCCAGCACCCGGCCCACCCGGACCCAGCGGGCCGAGGTTGGTGGACCGGGCGGGCCCTCGTTTTAGTGCAGATAAATTGGGAGAAAAAGCGGGGAGCGGAGTGGACCAAGCAGCAACCCACCAACTCAGGGAAATAAGACCTCAAACCACCAATTGAGGGCACCTGTGGGGGCTGAGGCAGCAGCGGGAGGAACTCCCAGCCTCATAGGAGAGTTCGTTAGGGAGACCCACCCACTCAATCCGGAGCCAGCACAGGGGTCCCAACTTGCCTGGGGGTAGCAGAGCAGAGAGCGGAGCAAGCGCCATTATTCTCTCAAGACCCACTCCCCACAGACAGCGTCACAAGATAGTGACAAGAGTTGGCCTGCCCTGGTGAACACCCAAGGCTCCGCCCCTTAAAGTAACAGGCCCACCGAGAAAAAAAATGGCCCAAATGAAAGAACGCATCAAAGCTCCAGAAAAAATACAACTAAGTGATGAAGAGATAGCCAACCTATCAGATGCACAGTTCAAAGCACTGGTAATCAGGATGCTCACAGAATTCAACGAAAAATTGCCGCAATTACTTGAACAAATGAAGGATAATATAAAGGAAATGAGGGGAAATCTGCAGGAAACCAATAGGGATGAGAAGGAAACTGGGACTCAAATCAATGGAGTGGACCAGCAGAAATAAAAAAACACCCAAACAGAAAAGAATGAAGAAACAAGAATTCAAAAAAATGAGGAGAGGCTTAGGAACCTCCAGGACATCTTTAAACATCCCAACATCCGAGTCATAGGGGTGCCAGAAGGAGAAGAGGAAGACCAAGGGATTGAAAACTTATTTGAACAAATAATGAAGGAGAACTTCCCCAAGCTGGTGAAGGAAATAGACTTTCAGGAACTCCAGGAAGCTCAGAGAGTCCCAAAGAAGTTGGACCCAAAGAGGAACACACCAAGACACATCATAATTACGTTACCCAAGATCAAAAATAAGGAAAGGATCCTGGGAGCAGCAAGAGAAAAGGAGACAGTTACCTACAAAGGAATTCCCATAAGACTGTCAGCTGATTTCTCCAAAGAGACCTTGCAGGCAAGAAGGGGCTGGAGAGAAGTATTCCAAGTCATGAAAGGCAAGGACCTACATCCAAGAATACTCTATCCAGCTAAACTCTCATTTAGAATGGAAGGGCAGATAAAGTGCTTCTCAGATAAGGTCAAGTTCAAGGAGTTCATCATCACCCAGCCTTTATTGTATGAAATGTTAAGGGGATTTATATAAGAACATAATCAGAAAAAGAAAAAAGCAAGCAAAATATAATCATTGAAATTAAGAACAATCCGACAGTAACCAGAGGGGAAGGGGGAGGGGACAATGAGGGGAAGGGTTTTCAGGAACTACTGTAAAGGACACAAGGACAAAACCAAGGGAGAGGGTGGAAGTAAGGGGGGGAGGTGGGTTTGGCTGGGGTTGGGGGATGTGGTGGGGGGAAAATGCAGACAACTGTAAATGAACAACAATAAAGTAATTAAAAAAAGAAAACAATTAAGCATAAAAAAATAAGTACCTACTTTATTATTTCATTTTTATGAAAGTGCATGAAATGCAAACTAACGTGTATTGACAGAAGGCAGAGCAGTGGTTGCTATGAATGTGGGGGGAAAGACCTACATGGGGCACAGGAAACTTTTTAGGGTGATGAACGCGTTCATTACCTCAATTGTGGTGATGGTTTCACTGGTGTATACATATGCCAAAATTACCAAATTTCACACTTTAAATATGTGTGACTTATTGTATTTCCCTTATTCCTCAGAAAGATGGTTTAAGTAAAATGAAAAATTTTACTGGATGGGTAGATAACTGGATGGGTAGATAGATGGATGGATTGATGGACAGATGGGTAGACAGAGTGATAGAGTCATCTTTCCTTCACTGTGGCCTAAAAAACAGGACATTTCCCCACTGGATTTTTTCAGCAAGCCTTTTTTATCACCTTAGGGATCATTTGTCTCTCTGTTCATACTACATTTATTGCCTATCCAACTCCTGACATCCCTAAGGAACAAAACATTGATCACTAATTGAATTGTCATTAGGTTGGTCTCCCTCTGGGACTGTATGACCTTTATTAGTTTAAAGCTTTTCATTTTCTTATCTTACCCATATTCCCAGCACTGGCCTTAGCACACACACACAACAGCACTCAATAAAGATTTTTTGGTTAACTGATTTACTAATTAATTAATTGGAAAAGCCATAAATTCTATAAAGTGTGGTTTTCAAAAATCCAATGGGACTTAGGGAATTGGGTTTTTAACTAAACTGCTTATCTTCCAGAAATATATATGGAATCTTTGACTTACAAATTTTTTTAGAATTGCCACATAAGGCTTTTATAATCAGAAAACTGACTCTAAAAATAGCTAAATAAGTACACATACCACTTAAATTTTAAAAACAACTGCCCCATCAGATTCACTGGTGACTCTGGCCAGATTACACTGGGACTTTTCATGGTCTGTGTTATATCAGAGGTTGCCATCCCACCCTCCTCTCCTCTTAAAACTTACAGTGGTTCTGGAATATTCTAGTAGAAACCACAGAGTGAACTAAAACAATGGATCTATAGAACAGGGCTATCAGGAACAGGAGCCAAGGCCAATCGAAGTTGTCTGCTTAGGCAAAAATCCCGATTCGGCATATTTCTCAGATTCTTTTTATAGCTTTGTAAAGCTTTTGGGAACACGGGACATTCGGGTTGGTGGAATTCTGGCACTGAGAGGTCCTGGGAACAAAGCATTCCCTGTTAACTTAGATAGCAAGAGACCTGAGTGTTGGATTCCTGAGTCCCTCCTGACCTCAGAGGAGACATTTGGCTTCTCTGTGCCTCTGTTTCTTCCTTGGCTTAGTGGAATTTATTTTGTCCCACTTGACTCACAGAGCATACAATAATAATAACTACCATTTACTTACTTGTACTTATGTTTGAGGGCTATTCTGTAGCTGGTGTAACTGAGGTGTGTGGAGGTAAAGTAATCTACCTAAGGTTCACATTGTTCAGTAAGTGGTGAGTCAAGGGTTTAAACTCGGGTTTACCTGGCCCTAGACCCCTAAGTCTCAACCTCTACTCTGCTGTGGGGCTCAGATTAAATGCAATAAAGTCTAAACAGAAGAGTAGAGGAAACAACCATTTATTGAGCAGTAATTATGAGCCACACACCTTACACAAGTCACACATATCAATTTGTCCCAAGTTGAGAGGTGAAAGTAATAAGTTTAATTGTTTAAGCCAAATATAATCCAGTTCAAACCCCACTCTGCCCCCCAAGAAAACATAGTTATCAAGAAGTTGAGTTAGCAGTCATTGATTAGGCCCTCCCCACCATCATTTTTCAAGACCCACTTTTCTTTCTTGGGTCCTGAAAGCCCCGAGTCCCATCAGGGGTTGGCCTCTTTCTGAGCATCCAGTGGTTCCATCTGCTCTGCTTCCTGGGGGGAGGGAAGGGTACTACTACCCCCACCCCAGAGCATGGCCTCAAGGTATCCTCCCTCTGACTCCCTAGGCCCCTGCCCAGAAAGCCTGCTCTTCAGAGACAACCTCCCAGGCATTGCTTTTGAGCAAAGCTCTCTGAGGACTCACATCCTTTCTTCCTTCTCAGGCAATGGTCATTTGATCTATGCTAGAAGAATGTGTAAAGATCTATGAAAACTAATCACAAATTTTTAGATGGTGCTTACTAGGTGTTGGGTTCTGTTCTAGGCAATTTATAAACATATTGACTATTTAATCTTCCAAACAACCTTATTATGTCACTATTAATAGTGTGCTCTTAACGGTTGATCAACCAGCTCCCGGGGGAAAGTGCTGATTTGTAGCATTTGCCAATGTCCCTGGTGTAAATACTGTCACCCTCGTGAATTTCAAGCTACAATGTGATGTCATGGATGCAAAGTTGGGAAGAGATGCCCTGTGGCACAGTGTTGTATCACTGCCACCATGCAGGTACAAGAGACATAAATAGCCTCCAGAAATAAACAATAGTAAAGTAATTAGAAATTAATGAGTTTTAAAAACCTATTACCTTTGGTTTCATTACAACAAGTTTATAAAATTTATTTTTTTTAAATGGTCATTTTTAACAACCAGGTTACAAATTTCCTGATAATTCAACACTTGGCTTTAATGAACTTGCTCTGGCTTCAGCATGTTATTGGCCAATACCATCACTGCCATTTTAAGGACGAGGAAACTACGGCACAGAAAGGCTGGGTAATTCAGAAAAGGTCACACAGCTTGAAAACGGCAAAGCCAGAATTCTAACCCAAGCATCTGGCTCCAGGATCTTGGCTCTTAACCATCTCACTACTGCTTCTCTTTCAAAACTGTGCCCTTCTGTCCAGACTTTCAGCCCATACACTTGGTGTGTGTGTGTGTGCGCGCGCTTCTGACCGAACAAACATCCACAGCATTTGATGGGCTGCTCACAAAAGGGATTGGGTTTTAGTGCAGCTCCTTCCTAGGACCTTGGGAATGAGCTGAGGCTTCCTGTACCGCTGGGGGAGGCGGGGGCGGGGGGAGTCTAAGGCCCTGCGCGCAGACGAGGACCACCACCCCCTGGCCAGACGACGAATCCGGCCGGGCGGGCGTAGCCTCCAGCCAGACTGCGCCTGCGTACAACCGCAAGTCCGTTAGGGAGAGAAGGGTCCCTTAATGCAACGCAAATTATAGCTGGAACACAAGCAAATTGCCAACTTTTAGTAGCACATAAACTGAGCGGAACCTTTGAGATGGATCCGCATTACCCTAAACGGCATCCATAATTCATACCTGTAGCAGCAATGCTTCCCTCTGCGGGGGCTGCAGCCCATCTATTATTGATGGGCCCCTCCGAAGCCGCCACGGAGCCTTTCTCCTGCTCCAGACATCTGCCGGCGAGGTCAGCGCCTCAGGCGGCCGCAGCACATTCATTCATCAGAATCAACTCCCAATTAGTTTCCTAGCAGGACCTGGGAGGAATCAAAGTGAGTGTTTCTAGAACAGTACCCCCATCCCACCCCTGCGACGCTAATCAATACACACAGAGCCAGCTAGCAGCAGGCAGGGCTGCTCAGAAATGCGATGGCCTATGGAAACCACGGGCAGCGCAACTCCTCCCCACCAACAGAGGAACTGGGGATTTCTATGGAGAAGTCACTGGACAGTCAGAGCATCGTGCATCTGGGTGATTGTTCCATTACCCAGACTTACCAAGTGCCAATTATATTCTAGGCTCTTTGTACAAGACCTTATATCAACCCTGTGAGATGGGTATTTATTATTCTCTCCCATTTTATAGATGGGGAAACTGAGGTGAAGTAACTCGCTCCAGGTCATACTGCTAGCAGTTAAGTATTAGGGCCAGAATTTGAGCTTAGAAAATCTGATTCCAAAATCCCTGGTTTTAACCACTACTCCATGCTGCCACCTGGATGAAGGGAAAGAAACCCACAGCTAATTTCAGTGGATCAGAAATCCCTAATGAAACTTGGACAAAATAACACTGCAATAGTCTGACAAAAACCCCAACTAACTGGTTAAAGCAGGAAATAAATGCCGTTTTTTTTAAATGTTGCTGTTATTTCAGATTGTAATTTATTGTTTTATTGAATGCCTGACTAATTTTAAATGGCTAAATAAACTAGTATTTATTAATATGGATGGTTTTAAAAAACTGAATTTTTTAAAGTGAGAATGTGAGGGGTCATGGAAGATGACTTATGAAAGGAGCATCCAGAATTTAAAAGGTTGAAATACACAAATACACTGGACAAAGATAAAGCCTTCAGGTTTATAGCTGAAAGGAAATGTTCACGAAACACTGATATCCGTTAAACACCTTCCCTGGGACAAGGTGCTGTGCCTGGCTCTAGGGTTATGAGAATCAATAAGACATGGATTCTAATGTCTCCAACGGACTAGTCAGGTAGAGAGTCGAGTAAATAACTATAACATGTGGCAGAGTAACACAGGCCTGGATAAAAAAAAAAACACCTGCCTGTCCCTCTGTGTCTTCTCCTTTCTACCGTAGGGAAGATGTAGGCAGGTGAGGAAAATCACTCCACGGTGTGGACTGCTGAAACTCTACATGCAAGTCCTCCAACCTCTACAGGGCCGCCCTCCTAGGCCGGTCTTTTAAGTGTCCCTGGTTAGCTCCCTCTTTCATATCTTTACAGCCAGTTTCTACGACTTCATGTCCTCCTTTTCCTAGAAAATTGCCATCAACAGTAGGAAGAGTTAAAGCTTCCACTGTTCTACCAGAAATATCTCTGCCTCTGTGTCTCCTGACATATGTGTCTCATCCTCAACCCTCTCCACTTGGGCAAAATCACAGAGATGGTCCAGTTAGTATGAGGTCCACAATACGCCCAAGGTCATGGAGCCGTCAATGAATAGAAACCAAGATGGCATGCAAGGGTGAGAGTAGAACAGGAAAGCGGAGGGCATGGAGCCAAGGGGAAGGTTTGCATAACTAACAGAGGTCAACTGCAAGGTCTACATGATGAGGCATGCCAGCATATGGATGGAAAAGCCAAAGACACATGAACAGGAGGGTGAGTCAAGCAGACAAGTGACTGTTCAGAATATTTCAGTGCCCCTGTCCCCATGACCTCTAGGAGAACGTCCTAAATGTGAAAGACTTTTATGAGGGTGGGGACTTTGAGAATGTTAGAGCTGTTCCAAGCCTCCTAAATATTTCTCCATTGCTTTTCTACTTCCAGACAGCTTATAAACAGCAGTGACTGCAGATAGGGGAGAGGCACGGGGAGCGAGGTGCTACCATGCTGACGGCGTCTGGCCAACCTGTCCAAGAGGCTAGCACCCTATCTTTCCCCAATAAATCAGGAGGTCATTTTTCACTGAACCGAAAGCTCAATACTCCCATCATTTTCTCCCCTAACCAGCCCCGAGATTGCTCTGTGCTCTTTATTACCTTTCAATGACTTAAGCCCCTGAACTGAATAACTTCATCAAGGTGTCAACCAAAACAGATTTTCCCCATAATGGCCCAACTCTCACAGGTTCTTAATGAAAAATATTGATTCCCAAGGATTAGTTGCAGATTTATGTGTCAGGATGCTGATCTCTCTGTCACCTGGCACCTTATCAGTGGATGAAAGGACCCAGTTCCACTTCGTGATTTTAAAAAAGCAATCACTGGCAGCTTAAGTTCAGAAATACAAATAAAATCCTATGTCAGAATCCCAAAGAATATTTAACCAATGAGGGAGGGGCAGGTGGGATGCAGACACCTGCCCATCTTTTTTCATTAGCACACTCACTGTTTGGGCCCTGTGGACACCAGGCATGGAGAAGCTGGGAGCAAATGTGACAAGCAGCCCTCTCGTTATGACTAATCTCTGGGACTCTGGGATGTGTCTGGGGAAAAGCATACTGGGTACACCCTGTCTGGGCCTAGAGACACTGACTGGAAGGAATTCAGCAGCTGCTGTCTCAAAGTGGCATTCAATCAACACTAGCGTCAGCTGGCTCTGCCAACTCACTCTGTTAAATGTGGGATGACTCTCCAGGGATGAAGTTGAGACTCTGCACCTAAAACCTCAACAAGTTGCAAGTGAATCTCACCCATCACCCAGAGGTGGCTAGAATGGAATAGGATTCATTCTTTATCTATTTGATCAATATCTATTTAGAGTCTTCTGTGTACCAGGCACTGGGGACATCATGGTCAGCAAAGTCAGATATGGGTTTCCCATCTTGTGAAAAAGAAGACAAATTTTTTTTTTAACACAGGTAAATGTAAAATGGGACATCCAGCTGCAGGAGCCTGTAATGAAGGGATTTACCTAGTGAGACAGATCAAGAGAGAGTTCTCTGAGGAAGTGATGGTCGATGTGAAACCTGAAGGATAAGAAGGAGTTTGTTGGAAAAGCAAAAGGATGGGAAACATCTGTGCAGAGGAAACAGTAGGTCCAAAAGCCCTGTTTTGGAGGGAGCAGGGCATCAGCTATATGGCCAGAATGCAGAAATAGGTGGGGAGCACAGCCCCAGAAGGCTCTAGAGAGGCAGGCAGAGGTCAGACTGTGGATTTGGGTCACTATTTTAAGAGCGATTGGAAGGAGCCATTGAAGGATTTCCCACAGAAGGGTGACCTGATTAGAGCTTCACTTTGCAAAGATCACTTGGCTCTTCTGTGAAGAACTGATGGAAACTGCTTCGGAGTAAAAGCAGGAAGAAGAGAAAGGCTTGGTGGGGGTTGGGGGATAGTGGGTTGACTTTGGTGGTCCAGGCGAGAGATGAAGCAATGATTCTGCTGAAGGTGGAGAGATGTGGACATAATCTCAGAATATTTTTAAGGAAAAATCAACAGGCATTGATGCTTAATTGAATGTGTGTGGAGATAGAATGAGGAAAAGGAGAGGACAGAATGACTCTAGACTTCTTGACTGAGCTGATTTTCTCTGAAGTGATGGTCTCTTGTAAAAGGTCAGGTGAAAATCATGTTAGGTTTTGAAAACCATCCCATCTCTGGTATTCAACTCTTCTGTTTTAAAGCAAAAGCATCCACAGACAATATGTGTAAACAAATGTTTGTGGCTATGTTGCAATAAAACTCTATTTACAAAACAAATTGGCCAACAAGATTAGCCCTTTGGGCTGCAGTTTGCTGAACCCTGTTCTAGAGAACTTGGAGGAATCCAGAAAGGAAGCTGACCCCTGGATTCCCCAGTCCCAATAAACTGGAGCATTCCCCTGAAATAGAGGCCCACTGCCCAGCTGTGGGCCTGCCCAGGGAAATGAAGTGCAGCCCTGAAGATTCTGGGGGTCCCAAGTCCCCACAAAAGACCTAGGCCAGGAGGAGACTCCTGGAGCTGCAACTGGGATGATAAAATAGACGCCGGCTTCCCTGGGCCTCTTTAGAGCCCCCAGCACTTTCCAGAAAGGAACCCAGGACAAGTCCTTTCTATGCATAATCATCTGTACTTGTAACAGAATTTTTAAAAAATAACAAAAGAGCACAAAAGAAACCAGTAAATGCTTTCCTATAGGCCTCGGAGTGGACATGAGAGTTTCACGTGTACGCATTTTTATGTCATTTTGGTTTTTGAACCACAGGACTATATTACTCAAGTATTATCAACTCAAAAAATTAGTAAATAAATTTCTTTATAAAACACACTGTTTTTATATGGACAGAAATGGATCTAGTTACCTACCCTTAGTTTTATTTAACACTTGGAAAAAAACCTATATTCATTCCTAAAATTAGGCACAGGGCTGACGTAAGGACAGCATAGTTAGGCACAGCTGCATTGCACAAAGGATTACAAATTGGCTAGTGAACAAGTAACAAAAGCACTCTTTTCTAGCCTGATTCTCAGGTCTGCTCTCTATTACCAGAAGTCTTGTGTTTTAAAAGATTTCCTGTCTTTAGGTGACAACACCCATTTTTACTTTGGGGAATCTCCCTTCCCACTGGAGACAGTCTGGTGGAACTGTCAATCAGGAGGTCCCACCCTCCAGCTGTTGGTCATCTGACCCAGTCTAGACCAATCAGATTTTCCCTCCCTGGAATGAGTCTGAAGGGTGTCCTGCAGAGAAAGAAAAATGGTTAAAGTGGCTTTGAAGACTTTTCTATTAGTTCCTGTTGCCTAGATCTTTGGGACAGTGCTTTCAAAGTTATGATTGTTTGACATTTGTTTCAATGTTAATTGGTTTTTTCCTAAATTTTCCAGAATCCATTTTTGTTGCTTGATAAAGTGATACTGCTTTAAAATCTCCAATGTTGCCCTGTGGCGTACAACACAAAAGGCAGTCAGGATGTGCAAGTACCAACAAGGTCTGATTTGGTGCCCCCTCCCTCCTTCCTATAGGGCAGGGGTGTGAAACTCATTTTCAGCAGGGTCCACATCAGCGCTGCAGTTGCCTTCAAAGGGCTGAATGTAATTTTAGGACTGTATAAATGTAACTACTCCTTAACAGTTAAGGGAGAGCTCGGTGCTGCTGCAAGGTAGAAACCCGGTGCGGGGCCGGATAAAGCAAGGTGGAGGGCCAGATTCAGCCAGCGGGCCTTGTATTTGCCACCTGTGCTATAGGGCATCCTCTGCCTTCAGCCCCACTAGAATCTCTGCCCTCTCCCCAAATGCATACAAGTATCTCTATGCTCTATTCCAGCTTTGTCACCTGAAAAATTTCCTACCGATTATATGAGGTAGTGGTTGTGCCAGTTCTGGTGCCAGGCAGTCCTTGCAGCCACAAGCCCTCCTTTGCTAAGCCCTGCTCTCCAGATATGAGAGTGGTCAGACTCTTTCTCTGAGAAACATGCCAAAATCTACCACAACTCTAGGACTCCTGGAGCCCCTTTCAAAGATCCACAATGATAGTGTTGTGGTTGTGACGGCACTGAATTCAAGTGTTTCTACCAGATGACCTTAGGCAAGGTATTTCCTGATTCTATGTCTCAGTTTTCTCATATGTAAAATGAAGATGTGAATTCTATCTACATCGTAAGAAAGGTTTACTTATGTACTTAACAAACATTCTGTACCAGACACAATTCTGAGTGTTTTACATATATTAATTCATTTAATACTCATAACAATACTATAAGGCAGATACTATTATTATCCCCATTTTGCAGTTGAGGAAACTGAGGTACAGAGAAGTTAGGTTCCTTGTCCAAGGTTACAAAACTAGTATAGGACCCTGGCTGGTGTAGCTCAGTGGATTGAGCGCGGGCTGCAAACCAAAAGGTCTCCAGTTCAATTTCCAGTCAGGGCACATGCCTGGGTTGCAGGCCAGGTACCCAGTGGGGCCACGTGAGAGACAACCACACACTGATGTTTCTCTCCCTCCCTTTCTCCCTCCCTTACCCTCTCTAAAAATAAATAAATAAAATCTTTAAAAAACAACTAGTATGGGAATAAAATGAAAGATCGCATGGGAATTGACACAGGAAATTATATGTTTCATAAACTGGTGGCTATGTATTATGGACTAATTGTGTCCCCCAAAGCCTGTAGCCCTACTGTCATTGTATCTGGAGGTTATGGTCTTTGAAGGGGGTAACTAAGGCTAGATGACATCATAGGATAGAGCCCTAATCTAGTATGACAGGTGTCCTTATAAGGAGAAAAGAGAGACACCAGGGATGCACATGCACAGAGAAAAGGCCCTGTGAGGTCACAGCAAGAGGATGGCCATCTGCAAGCCAAGGGGAGAAAGGCTTCCAGAGAAACCAGACCTGCTGACAGCTTGATCTTGGACTTCCAGCCTCCAGAACTACGAGAAATAATTCTTTTGTTTTTGAGACACATAGTCTGGGATTTTGTTATAGAAGCCATAGCAGACTAATACACTATTGAAGAAGAACCCTCCTTGTAGTGGAAATAAAAGCTGCATTTTAAATGCTCATCTGACAACATTATCCCAGGACATAATCTATCTCCTTCAGCAATTCCCTGTCCTACCCAGGATAGTCAGACATTCTTTGCAGGATATATAGCACCCTCCAAAATACCTTTTCAAGTTCATCTTCACCCCATCTATTCTCACCCTCAGTTCAACCATAACAAACTTCACACTTCCTTAAAAAAGTAGGCCTTGTACATACTATTTCCACCTTTCATGTCCTCTTCTTTTCATGTCTTCATTCATCCCACTTCTCTGGTGAATTCCAATGTATCCTGTAAGACCCAGCATCAGTATTTCATCTGAAGCAATCATTGAACTTCCCAGGCAAACTTAGATATTTCTCCCTCGGTGCCACTGCCATACCTTACATATAGTTCTGTTGTGTTACAGTGCAATTATTTAAACTCACATCTCTATTTTTAGAATTTTGAACTCCTGAAGGCCAGACTACGTGTCTAATTTATTTTGGTATCTCTAGGCTAGTCCTGACACAGAGCAGATGTTCAGTAGATGTTTAATAGTGCAATAACCGAAAGAGCACCTGAGTCAAGAAAAGTTTATGCTTCCTCTTTTCATGTTAGTTTATGCCCTGCTTTTACTACCTTTGAGGTTGGGCAAATTACTTAGGCTCTGTTTGCCTTGGTTTTCCAATCAGTGAGATGGGGATAATAATAGCACGTGTCTGATGGTATTGTTGTAAGTGTTAAATGAGTTTATATAATTATAGTCTTTTGCACAATGCTGGGTACTTGCTAAGTACTATGAGTATATGAATGTTAGCCGTTAACAGAGAGTCTTGAGGAACGAGTTTGACTAGGAAACCACCATTATAACTAAATCTGACCCTATGCATTATCAGCCACCTTGTATCATCACTGCTCGGGATTCACATCCTGGAGAGAAACCCCACTCCATGTCTAGGAAATGGCTTTGTCTCCAGTTACCAAGCCATGAAACTGCATCAAGTGGGATAAAGGTTATTCCTCAAAAGAAAACTAAGAGTCTAGGAATAAACCCACATGTAAATAGTCAAATGGTTTTCAATAAGGGGCTGAGGTAATTCAATGAGAAAAAGATAATCTTTCAATAAATGATGCTAGAAAAATTGAAAATCCTTATGTTAAAAAAATGAACTTAGGTCTTTATCTCACACTACAGAAAAACTAACTCAAAACGGATCTAATTATAAGAGCTAAAACTTCTAGAAGAAAATCAAAGAAAAAACTTATGACCTCGGGCTAGGCAATTTTCTTTAATATAATATTGAAAGTACAATCCATAAGAGGAAAGAAATTGACAAATCGGACTTCATCAAAGTTTAAAACTTTTAAGACATGACTAAGAACAATGAAAAGACAAGCCATGAACTAGAAGAAAATATTTGCAAAAATATTTTGGTGCCTATCTGATAAAGGACTCAATAAGAAGACATACAACCCAATTTTTTTAAATATATATTTTATTGATTATGCTATTACATTTGTCCCATTTCCCCCCCTTTCTCCCCCTCTGCCCTGCACCCCCTATTCTCTGCCCTTTAGTTTTTGTCCATGGGTCATACACATAAGTTCTTTGGCTTCTACATTTCCTATACTATTCTTAACCTCCTGCTGTCTGTTTTCTACCTACCATTTATGCTACTTATTCTCTGTACTTTTTTCCTCTTCTCTCCCCCTTCCACTCCCCTGTTGATATCCCTCCATGCCTTATATAAATCCCTTTAACATTTCATACAATAAAGGCTGGATGATGATGAACTCCTTGAACTTGACCTTATCTGAGAAGCACTTTCTCTGCCTTCCATTCTAAATGATAGCTTTGCTGGATAGAGTATTCTTGGATGGAGGTGCTTGCCTTTCATGACTTGGAATTCTTCTCTCCAGCCCCTTCTTGCCTTCAAGGTCTCTTTTCAGAAATCAGCTGACAGTCTTATGGGAATTCCTTTGTAGGTGACTGTCTCCTTTTCTCTTGCTGCTTCTAAGACTCTCTCCTTAT
>PVJI01011289.1:0-56424 GCA_004026765.1 Micronycteris hirsuta
GCGGAAACCACCTCTCCAACCGCGGTCCTGCCGTCTGCTCACCAGCTCACCAGCTCACCGCGGGGTCGCCTAATGCTCTCCCTCCGCCCTGCTCCTCCCGGCTCACCAGACTGGATGAATGTATCTTCTTTAATTCCTTGGTTGTTGGGCTTCCTCTCAATTCGATTTTCTGTCAGATCTGGCTGTTTTTGGTTGGGTAAATTTCTGTTTTTTTTCCTTGTTTTGTTGTGCGAGGAGACATGGCGTATTCACCTATGCCGCCATCTTGCCGGAAGTCCAAAAATGCAGTTATCTTTAATATTTTATTTCTTAAATGTCTGAAATGTATTTAGTAAGATAACCTTTGTTAAATCTGAGTTGTGGGTACATGACTTTTACATTGTTTTGTATTTATCTGTATGCTAAAATATTTTTTTTTTAATAATTACTTTGTTCTTCAATTACACTTGTCTGCATTTTCACCCTTCCCCTCTCCCTACCCATCCAACCCCACCTCCCTCCCTTGCTTCCACCCTCCCCCTTGGTTTGTCCATGCGTCATTTATAGTAGTTCCTGAAAACCGTTCTCCCCACAGTCCCCTCCCCCAACCCCTTTGGCTCTTGTTAGATTGTTCTTAATTTCAATGTCTCTGGTTATATTTTGCTTGCTTTTTTCTTTCGTTGATTATGTTCCAGTTAAAGGTGAGATCATATGGTATTTGTCCCTCACCGCTTGGCTTATTTCTCTTAGCATAATGCTCTCCAGTTCCATCCATGCTGTTGCAAAGGGCATAAACTCCTTCATTCTCTCTGCTGCATAGAATTCCATTGTGTAAATGTACCATAGTTTCTTGATCCACTCATTTGCTGATGGGCACTTGGGTTGCTTCCAGCACTTGGCTATTGTAAATTGTGCTGCTATGAACATTGGGGTGTGTAGGATCTTTTGGATTGGTGTTTCAGGGCTCTTAGGGTATAATCCCAGCAGTGGAATTGCTGGGACAAAGGGCAGTTCCATTTTTAGTTTTCTGAGGAAGTTCCATATTGTTTTCCACAGTGGCTGCACCAGTCTGCATTCCCACCAACAGTGCACTAGGGTTCCCTTTTCTCCACATCCCCTCCAACAGTTATCTGTTGCTTTGTTTATGATGGCCATTCTGACTGGTGTGAGGTGGTATCTCATTGTGGTTTTAATTTGCATCTCTCTGATGGCTAGTGATGTTGAGCATCTTTTCATATGTCTCTGGACCCTCTGTATGTCCTCCTTGGAGAAGGGACTGTTCAAGTCTTTTGCCCATTTTTTAATTGGGCTTTTTGTCTTCCTGGAGCGGAGTCGTATGAGTTCTTTATATATTTTGGAGATCAAACTCTTGTCTGAGGTATCATTGGCAAATATGTTTTCCCATACTGTTGGTTCTCTTTTTATTTTAATACTGTTTTCTTTAGCCATGCAGAAGCTCTTTATTTTGATGAGGTCCCATTTGTTTACTCTTTCCTTTATGTCCCTTGCTCTGGGGGACATATCAGTGAAGATGTTGCTGTGTGGAATGTCTGAGATTTTCCTACCAGTGTTTTCTTTTAGGACTTTTATGGTTTCACAACTTATATTTAAGTCTTTTATCCACCTTGAATTTATTTTTGTGTATGGTGTAAGTTGGTGCTCAAGTTTCATTTTTTTGCACGTAGCTGCCCAGATTTCCCAACACCATTTGTTGAAGAGGCTATTTTTACTCCATTTTATGCTGCTGCTCCCTTTGTCAAAAATTAATTGGCTATAGAGACTTGGGTTTATTTCTGGGCTCTCTATTCTGTTCCATTGGTCTATCTGTCTGTTTTTATTCCAGTACCAGACTGTTTTGATTACAGTGACCTTGTAATACAGTTTGATATCAGGCATTGTGATCTCTCCTACTTTGCTCTTGTTTCTCAAAATTGCAGCAGGTATTCAGGGTCATTTATGGTTCCATATAAATTTTTGAAGTGTTTGTTCTATATCTGTGAAATATGCCATTGGTACTTTGATAGGGATTGCACTGAATCTATAAATTGCTTTGGGTAGTATGGACATTTTGATGATGTTGATTCTTCAGATCCATGATCACGGTATATGTTTCTATTTGTTTGTGTCTTCCATGATTTCTTTCTTCAGTGTTGTGTGGTTTTCTGAGTAATAGGTCTTTTATTTCCTTGGTGAGGTTTATTCCTAGGTATTTTATTTTTTTTTTTGTTGCTATATCAAATGGGATTTTTTTCCTGATTTTTGCTTCTGATATTTCATTGTTGGTATACAAAAATGTCTTTGATTTCTGGGTATTGACTTTGTATCCCGCTGTTGCATGCTAAAATATTTTTAATATTAAAAAGCCAAACACGTTATAAATATAAGTTAAAATGTGGAAGGGCAAACCACACAATTGGGAAAGTATTTTCAATATATAACATGGATTTGAGAACTTTAATACGTTGTAGCCTGTATAAATTATCAAGAAAAAATGTTTGTTAAAAATTGAAAAATTAGGAAAGGACGTGTAGTATTTTCCAAAGAAAGGCAACTGGCCAAGGTCTATATGGAAAAAGTGTTTTTTTCTTTTTTTAATCCTCACCTGAAGATATGTTTTTGTTGATTCTAGAGAGAGGAGGAGGGGAAGAGAGACAGACAGACAGACAGACAGGTATCGATTGGGTTGCCTCCTGGATGCACCCCTACCAGGTATCAAACCAAAACCTAGGTGTATGCTCTGACTGGGAATCAAACCTGCAACCTCTTTCTGGTGTATGTGATGATGCTCCAACCAACTGAGCCACCCAATCAGGGTAGGAAAAATACTTTGTTTCGTCTCTTCTCATTTCCCCTCCCATCCCCTAACCTGCCCTCCTCTCCCTCCTCTACTATATAATCAGAAAATAGTTAATTAAAAGAAATTAGGATAAAAACTATATCCCTCTAGTCCTGGCTGGTGTGGCTCAGTGGATTGAGTGCCAGCCTGCAAATGAAAGGGTCGCCAGTTTTATTCCCAGTCAGGGTACATGCCTGAGTTGTGGGCCAGGTCCCCCATAGTGGGTAAAAGAGAAGCAACCACACATTGACGTTTCTCTCCCTCTCTTCTTCCCTTCTCCTCTCTCTAAAAATAAATAAAATATTTAAAAAACTATATCCCTCTATATATACATACAGTTTATTATGTATATATAGAGGGCGTTGTTTGTAACTTTGTTTCTTATGTGTATTTTCATTAATTGTTTTGAATATAATATTTTAGAGTAAGCTGAAGTTTATAAAGTTCAATAAATGGAGGAGGGTAATCTATAGGGTCTGGCATAAATAATGCCCCTGCTTTTTTTTTTTTTAATTACAGAAGCTTTTATTATAAAATCATAAGCATGTCAGTTACATAACAATAGCACACTCAAGCACACCATAGGACATTTTAGGTGAACTGTTCAAATTAAAACTACAAATTATTACACCCATATTATTACCCTACCAACCACACTCAAGCAGGCCTTACTTCTGCCAGACCCTGTATTTTTGGTAATTGAGTTTATTGGTTAACTGTTAGAAATTTCTGTCTGTACATGTGTTTAATGTCTTAACATATACTGATTGTTGAGATACTTTTCTAGTGTTCCTTAAACTTGGAGCGCACATCAGAATTACCTAAAGGGCTTGTTAAAACACAGACTTCGTGACCCCGTCCCCATAGTTTTTGATGCAGTGGGTTTGGAATGGGGAGGGCAGAGGGTTAACATTTTTAACAAATTCCCCTGTGATCTGGTGCTGCTAGTTGAGGGAACACACTTTGATAAACCTCTGCTCTACTATATTTTTTAAAGGAAAGAAAAGGTATGTATATATTGCAACAAAGATCTGTCTTTGCATAAGGAAGTTATTCTTATTTTGGCTTATGATTACTTAAACGGATATGAAAAAAACATTCACATTATAGAGAATCATTTGGAACCTTAAGCCTTGTGTTTGTAACTTGCACAACTTTGATCCTTTGATTTAGGCCTAGCTTTTTCTGAATAGAAATGGACTCTGTAGTACTTGGTTGGCCAAAAACTCTGTATGGTTTTTTTGTAAAATGAGAGGCACATTTTTCATTTTCAACAATAACTTTATTGATTTGGGTATTTTAAATATTCCGGCTATCTCCCACGTAGTATAATGTTGATTTTTCTGTTAATTTCTCAATTTGATCACTATCAATTTCAACTGCTCTAGCCTAACCTGCCATGGGAGCATCATCTAGTGAGAAATCTCTTAGCACAAAACTTCGCAAACCACTTTTGGCACATTCCATCAGTCACAGCATCTTCTCCATACAGTGCACAAATCTTTGTGTTTCAATTGTGTTGTTACCTTTCTTGAAATAATAAAGCATAATATGCAGGAAATGTTGCCACACCATATTTTCTTTCATTTTTCAATATTAAAGTTGCTACACAAAAATTGACCAATTTTGATACTTTAAAAAAAAATGCACCCTGATATGACAGCTGTCACAATACAGTCTAACAAAATTGTTTCAAATGAAGTTAAAGACAACTAAGCTCTACTAGAGCCATTTTACGGAAAAAACCAAAGGAACTTTTTGGCCAACTCAATATATTGAGTAGTAGTGTTATTTAGATAAATAAGAACAAAACCTCTGAGTAAGTGGATATAATACAAAGAACAAGTGAAATAAAGAAAAACTTTGATTCTGCTAAAATAAGATTAGGCAGGCAAAACAAAATAATACATTTTTAGGGAAATATTTGGAAAAATTATTTTAAGAAGAAAGGGAATGATAAAGCTAAATTCACCATTGTGGTTACCTTCCCGGGGAGAGTATTTATAGTCCATTATTTGCATTATAGTCCATTATAGTCTATACCTTACATATGTGATATAAATGTTCTTTTTAGTATTCAGTAAGAATACCTAAATACTAAAGCAAAGTGCTCTATTTTCTTCATAGAAAAACTTATGAAGAATATAGCTCCCTTAGGCTCTTTAGTTGGGTCTGCTGAATATCCTAGGTCAGTATTAGTATTGTCTGGTAGAATTTCTGCAATGATGAAAGTTTAAAAAAAAAATCTGTACTGTCAAATGTGGGTAATAAGTACTTTAAATGTGATTATTACCATGTTTGCAACTAAGTACAAATATAGTGTAACTAAGGAACCAAATTTTTTATTTCAGTTATTTAAAATTAGTATTTAAATAAGTACATGTGGCTCGTATCCAGTGTATTAGACAGTACAACTCTAGGCAGTTTAGAACATGGGTTATCCATTGAGTTATTAATCTTTTGGGTATTTCTATAATATGTGCAGTGTTTGGCCTGTTGACATTTTGCTTAGGTCACTGGGTTTTGACACCTGGTGTACTTTGACTCCTGCTTCTGCTTCTTGTGTTCAGTGGTAGCTGTTTGATTTACAGGCACACCCTGTTTTATTGTGCTCTGCTTTTTATTGTACTTTACAAATGTTGCATTTTTTTACAAATTTAAGGCAAGACCTTCCACCAGTAAAAAGATTATGACTCGCTTTGTTGTGGTGCTCACTTTATTGTATTGGTTTGGAACTGAACCCAAGGTATACCTCTGAATTTTTTTTTTGCATTGTATTACTAAAATTAAGTCTTCAGGATCAGAAGCTACAGACTAAAAGTTTATTGAAAGCATACTAATATTTACTCATAATATTACTTGAAATTTCCATTGAATCATGTTTTATGTCAGAGTTTTATTACTTTGGTTTTCTATTGATTTCAATTAAATCTCTCTCCCATTGACTTTTCTGAGTCCCCAAATAAAATTCTTCTTATTTAATTTAGTTTATATCATGAGTCATTCAGTATTATTTGCTTGTTGTGAACCATGCATTCCTTAGAAATGGAGAATGATAGAAGAAAGAGACACTGACTTATGATGTGGGCATATTTGGAAGTATTTTTAGGAAGCAGAGTGTTCTTGACAGAAACACATTGAATAGTCATGGAGAAATGATAGTAAGAAAGTGTATGACTGAGAAGGAATCAGTCAAAGTTTTTATATAGTTCTTTGTTATTTTGTCATCTGATGGTAAAAGAGATTGTGCATCAAAGTTCTTAGCTATCTAACTGTTGTGAATTCTTTATTTAATTTTCAAAATATGTATTTGAAAAAGGACTTTTACGAGTGATATACAAAGAACTTATACAAAAAAAGACAACCAATTTTTAAAAAAGGGATTAAATGATCTAGACACTTGATTAAAGATGTATGAAAGGCCAGAAACACTTGTGATCATATTTAATGTCATTAACATTGTTATCAGAGAAATGAACATTAAAACCACAGTGAGATACACTGCACACTGATTTGAATTAAAAAACAACAGCAGCAACAAATAATAATACCAAAGGTTGCTGAGCAACTGGAACTCTTCATATGTTGTAAGTAGAAATGAAAAAAATGATGTAGCCACCATGGAAAACAGTTTGGCATTTTCTTATAAAGTCAAACATGCACTTACCATATGACCCAACATTTCCACTCCCTGGAATTTATGCAAGAGAAATGAAAATGCACATGCACAATTTTTTTCCCAGAATGTTTGTGGAGCCTTGTAATAATACCAAATGGGAAACAACCTAAGTATTTATCAACTGGTGAATAGATTTAAGAAATTATACCACAGTATGAATATATCATGGTTAAATCTCAAAATCCTTAAGCAAATCAGAAAAGATGGTATATACTACATAGGAGTCCATCTACATGAAATGTCTGTATCCTAATGATTCTTGTGTGTCTTTCTGCCACCTAGGTGATGGTTGTTGACTTTACTATTTAATTTTAGTACACTAATTTGTGGTATAACTTTGTTCTTCATCCTAGGTTGATGGTTTATGATAGTGTTAGGTATTTTCCAAATGTCTGAAACCTATCATGAAGTGCTTAGAACATTTTGAGTTTTAGAATTATTTGCATATTGATGCTAATTGAAACCTCAAGAATATGTAGTTGTTTGTGGAGAATGAAAATAGCTGTGGGAGTATAAAATTGTTATGGTAAAGACTCACGTGGTTGCTGAAGAGGATCCCTCTTAGGCTGGTTCAAGTAAAGATATTTAAATCTCAGAAGTTTAACATGAAAACAAATACTGTTAGGTCTTACAGGAATTAAAAAATAGGAAGAAGAGTGTATTTTCTCTACAGTTGAGGGGCCATAGGGTCTCTTGATTCAATTTCCCAGGTGATGTCTGCTTTTTCCTCCTGTTCCTTTTACTGACCAGCTTCCTTTACTTATTTATTGCTTTTCCTAAATTCACAAGACTTCCAGCTTAATCACTTATCCTTTTGTCTGCTGTATGAGTTCAATTTGCGAGAGAGAACATTTGGTGATAAATAAGCCTACGGATTGACTAGTCTTAGATCGGCTGCCAATTTCTCATTCAGTTAGTTGGAGTGAGGGACATGATTGTTATCTGATACAAACATGGCTGCCTATATCACTGGGGCTCTGAGTGAGGGTTTTGTATATGTATTATGAAAGTAATTAAATGAATTCTCCATATAGTAGGTTACTTTGGTTACTTTTATTCATATTAACACACATTTTTGAGCAACTATTATAGAAATATACAGTGTCAGGTGATGGTGCTACTTAATAGTTATACTACATAAGGGCTCAGAGTTGGATTTTTGTCTCCAAGACAAACAAAGTGTCCTTGAATAAGTTTCTTAAAATGCCGAAGTACCAGTCTTTAAGATGAGAGGGATAGCCCTGGCTGGTGTGTGTAGCTCAGTGGATCAAGCGTGGGCTGCGAACCAAAGGGTTGCCAGTTCGATTCCCAGTCAGGGCACATGCCTGGGTTGCAGGCCAGGTCCCCAGTGGGGGCCGCGTGAGAGGCAACCACACATTGATGTTTCTCTCCCTCTCTCTTTTCCTTCCCTTCTGTCTAAAAATAAATAAAATCTTAAAAAAATAATAAAAAATAAAATGAGAGGGATGTGCTGTTTCATTGTGTCACCCCAGATAATGTCCATGAAAGTACTAGTAAAAAAGTATGAAATATAATGAAGTATAATGCAATTGTTTTTATTCGACTGCTTCATCACCTTCAAGTCTAGTATAATCTTTATGTTTGAAAGACTCTCAATTTTTTTTTTTTTTTTTACTATTCCACGCTAGGAGGATATGTTATCTTCTTGAGACTTTGTTTTCTTTTCATGTAGACATAAATTTTGTTGTGAGTTTTAACTGTACTGATCTCTTAATTCTTCTACTAGGTTCTTTGACATTCTCTTGCCTTTCTGTGTTTATTTTTAGTTTTCTTTTTAACATTTGAACTTGCATCCAAATATTTGAAGATATAATTATATACATAAGCATTTTTTGTACATACCACTAAGTTCCTTTATTTTTTAAAACTAAAATTGATATTTTTGGTATTGTTTTGTATTAATTTAAGTTTATATGTATCTTATATACTATAAGTATAGCCAGGGATTCTGGAATTTGAAAAATGGCAAGTCATAAAGTGATTTGAAGAAGCATACGTATTAATTTTTAAAAACTTTCAACATTAGAAAAGCAGCACATATACACATTATGTAAAGTTAAAAAATATAAGTAAGCAAAAATAAAAACACCATATTCCCACCACCTAGAGATGACATTGTTAATACTTTAGTGTATATTCTTCCAGATATTTTCCGATATAAATGTATGTACACACATGTATTTCTTTACTAAAATTAGGTCATACTATTGTAAGTATTAGTATATGTTTTTTTGGACATGACTAGCTGGCCAAGTGAAGCATATGCTTTTTTAGTTAACACTTTCTGGTTTTTCATGTGAAAAGATTTTCATCTTATGTAATGCCCAATTTTTACGTTGTTTTCAGTTTTCTGCAAATGATTATTTACAGTTAATTGTGAAAAACATGTTCAATCTAAATGACTCATTGCATGTGATAATTATTACACCTTAAGTATTTTTTAAATCTAGCACAGTCCCTTCCTTTACCTTTTTTTTTTTTTTAAAGATTTTATTTATTTATTTTCAGAGAGAGAAGGGAGGGAGAAAGAGCAATGTATGGTTGCCTCTCACATGGCCCTCACTGGGGACCTGGCCCACAACCCAGGCATGTGCCCCAACTGGGAATTGAACCGGGATCCTCTGGTTCCCAGCCCGCGCTCAATCCACTGAGCTACATCAGCCGAGCCTTCCTTTACCTTTTTCATGGCGCTGACTTTTTGATTAGACTTTGCCTGTTGTTGTACACATCTGTTTTTTTTTTTGGTGGGGAGATTGGGGGGAGCATGTTTGGTTGTTTCCTATTGGTGCTATTTAGCTTATTCTTCTATATCTTGTTTTGTTCCCCCCTCCCCCACTAGCTCTCTATATCTTTTATTTTAAGTAAGTTTATAATTTCAAATCTAGCTAAAATATAGCTAGAGAACTATATTTTGAGGAGAAATTATAAACTTCTCCTCAATCAACTAGATCAGTATGGTAACTATAATACTGAATGATTTTAGTCCTCATATTACTTTTTGTTCAAAGGGTAGAAAAGATGAGTTTTCATGAATTACTTATATGCACAAATTTCTTAATTTTGGATAAATTAATAAAAAGGAAATCTAGATTCACTTATGTCCACAAATACTATTATCTCCAGTCTGTGATAATTGAGTGTAAATTCAAGTTATCTCTAGGGTTTTCTTTAAAAATATTTAAAACATTTAAGTTAACATTTCCTTAAAAAATAAAATGGGAGCCCTGACCAGGTGGCTCAGTTGGTTGGAGTGTCAGCCTGAACACCGAAATGTTCAGGGTTTGACTTGCGGTCAGGGCACATACCTAGGGTGCCGGTTCAAGCCCGGATTGGGGCACTTGTGGCAGCCGATTGATGTTTTGCTCTCACATAAGTGTTTCTCTCTCTTTTTTCCTCCTTTCCTCTCTAAACATATCCTCCAGGAGGATTTTAAAAAAACCAATAAAATGAAAAAAAAGTGAAGTAGGTGCAATGCTCAGTCATTTGCATGCCTTACCTTGTATTAATATAACTATCATTGATCAAATTATAAAGTTTTAATGAAGGATTAAATATTTATATTACCACATGACTCAGTTTTTGGAAGTGCACATATTGCTTAATGCAGTGTGGTGTTTTTTTTTTTTTAATATATATTTATTTATTTATTTTTAGAGAGAGGAGAAGGGAGGGAGAAAGAGCAGTGTATGGTTGCCTCTCACATGGCCCCCACTGGGGTGGCCTGCAACCCAGGTATGTGCCCCAACTGGGAATCGAACCGGGACCTTTTGGTTCCCAGCCTGCACTCAATCTACTGAGCTACACCAGCTGGGCCAGTATGTTTTAATGATTATATCAGGAAATGGATTTGTGAGAGATTTGCTATTTTGGTATATTCCAAGTAGGTACTTGGATTTTACTACTTGTATTTTTTTGTAATCAGAAAAGTACTGATGGGCTATCATATTAGACCTTAAAATGAAGCTGTCCATCTACAAACTACCAAAACATGGAAATAGGAATATATGTGTCCAAACATATATAAAGTACAAGTTATGAACCTCGAAGCTTATTTTTCAGAAAATCTCATTGATGATTTTACAATTGTGAAATTTTACTTTGTGGGAAAAACAGTTTGGGGGATTAAAATTGCAAACAAGCATGAGTCTCTATATATTTTTATATTTTAAACCCAAATCAGTAAAGAAAACTATAAACAGAAACGATTTATGAGCATTTTATAAATTTTAGATTAGATGAGCATCATGTAGTTAATTTGTTTATTGACCTTGGTTACTAAAACATTTCTGGATTCCCTCTCCCAAAGCTTCATTGGTGTGATTATATTAATTTTTCTTTCATGCAAATTAAGTAGTTGATGCCTGCTCCTTTTCCTCTGGACCCATAGACAAACTTGTAGTGTGTGAGCAAAGAAAAACCTTTGGAAAATCTTCACTTAGTGATTCTGATCCTTTTCTTTGCTTTTTCAAAATCAAGGCAGGAGCATAACTGAGCTCTTTGACCTGTATCAGGATATTCTTTCCAAATTTAAGTTCCCTTCTATAACAGACATAAAGGAGTCCTGTTAAAAGGCCTGGTTTTAATTTTCTTTCCCAAGCCTGAATTACAAAAACCTCTGTGCCTTCTTGGTCATGTACTTTGTCATACATATTTTAAAACAATCTTCAGATACCTCATTTTTTAAAATATGCCTTATTTGAATAACTGGATTTGACTTTTAGTTGAGGTAAATGCAGTCAGAAGTGAATATGCATGTGTATAATTAATTAATTGCCCATTAGGTAAGGAGAATTTATGGTTTGGAAAGATAGTATATATATTTATATGTACTATATTATTATCTTGAGGTATAAAGGGTGATCTTGATTTTTCAAGTTATGAGCGCAGCATTACAGGAGTAAAAGGAAAACTTCTTCCATCTAACTTAATCTTAATTAAGCCGTTTAATTTTTATTTATTTAAAGTGATCTTTCAGTTGTTTCAAGAAACATAGATTTTTCTTTATACCCATGATGTACTGTAAATGAATTACCCAATCATACGAGGGTATTGCTCAGTAATAGGCCAAATTGCCCTCATTTACTTTGGTCATTGACCCCAACATTCGTAGAATATGATATCATTTTAGAAAGTAGGGGATAGAGAGGGCATCTGTGCTAATAGCAGCTGTGATGGGAGGTTGCCTAGTCTGCCAAAAATTATTGCTATTCATTGTCCTTTCACCCAAGTCCAGTTCAGGAAATATTTATTGAGTATCATTCATTTATATTTGAGTACTCTTAGTGGTTTGGTTCAGCCTTAAGTTAGAACACTGACTGTTGTGGAGGAAGTTAATCTTAGTGCAGGTTATGATGAGCAGCCTGATACAAAGGAATATCAAGTGTTGTTGGGAAAGGAGATAAAGGATAAATCATCCCTAGTGAGCAGAGCTTAGAACACACTGATTTCAGTTAACATTTTGGAAACATCCTCCTCTTCTCATCCTCCTGAATGTTGACTTGGAAACTTTTGGCTTGGGAGATATTTCTTTCAAGAGAAATTATGGACATTATACAACTTATATTTTTTAATTTAAAAAAAATACGACTTTTTGTACGTTTTTCTCATGATACTAGCAAGCAAGAGACATGAACTTCCAGGTCTATTTCTTTTGTTCTCTATTTTCCTGGGTTCACTCACATCCTATGAATTCTCATTGTGTTGATTTCCAAAACCAAAAGAAAGGAAAAAGCGGGGACCGGATATAAGGGAATATGGGAATAGAGGGGATGGTGAGAAGGAAAGTTGGAAAATCCAGGTATTCACCCAGTGTTTACACAGTAATAAGAGGGATTTTTTTTTTAATGTGCTTACTAAATTTTCTGTGGTAGCAATTTCTGAAAAGAAAGTTCTGAAATTATTTGAAAAGTGATGGTATAGGTTAAATAAGTATTAAGATTTCTAAGGAGACAATTTTGAAAAACAGCATAGTTTTATTCTATTGACATGCTTATTTGGAAAAGAATTAGTCTTGCTACAGATCTTATTAAATGGTTTAAAATAGCTGGTGAGTGGAACAGCTGTTGATTGCAATTCATGATTACATGATGAGGTACAGAATTTTTGGTTCAGTTTTCAAGATCAAGCTGAGTTTTCTATGCCTTTGATTTCCGACACTTTGGAACTTGTTGAGGTATCAGAATTAACAATGTTGAAAGATCAGAGGATGACTAGTGAAAATAAAAGTTTGTTAATGCATTTTAAAGTCAGGTATTAGACATTCTATAGCATCTGAAAGAACATTGAAGTTTCTAGTGTTTATGAAAAGGCAACTCAAAAAACCCCAAAACAAAACAGCTTCTTAGAAAATACTGCTTCTTAGATAATAATTATACAACAGTAGTGTGGCTTGTTGGAAAATGAAAAGGAAAAAAGCTAGCTGAATGGACCCAGGTCAGTATCTTTTACCTGTAAGGTAATCCTTCCATAGGTAGAACATGGTTTAAATTGAGTGGAAATAGACTGGGGGACACTATTTGTAGCTATACTTTCAGAACCTTATGGTTATATTATTATGTAAATTATATTATCCTTTGAAGGTACTTTCCTTTATCCTGGTAATAGTAGGTCCTAGTTTCTTTATTATTAAGAATTTCAAAGATTAACGAAAACAAGAAAGACAAATTATACCTCAAGTCCAGCCAGATATAATTAGAAATATTTTATAAATAGTTGAAATAAACTGCTCAAGAAGCTAAAAGCTTGAATTTTTGTATTGCTTTTTTTTTTTTAAGGAAGGACTTGGGTTGGAGTCATCTGAAAATGATAGATTAGTTTGAAATTCTCATAATACTCACCAAGATTAAAAGTCTAAATTATTGAAAACTTCATTTTCACAGGATGTCTCATTTCTTTAATAGCTTCACCATGGATTTTGATGATTGTTTTAATCTTTTATCTTTGTATTCTCTTTTAAATTCTGTCTTATATATTAAAAAAGTATTAAAAGATAATGAGAATCAATTTTCTTTATTAAAATCACTTCATAGGCAGTTTACAGGAATCTTTATTTCTGAAAGAAAGTATACATGTAATCAAAGCTTTTAAATGAGTTTTTCTTCCTTGTATGGGAAATATTAACAGTTTTATACTTTTCAGATTTCACACAATCTTAACAGATGTTTCCCTCAAACTCTTCCTTTTTTTAAGTACTCAAGTGTATTCATGGACTATCCAGTGTTTTAGATGTAATCACTTTTGCAATTATACATTTATCCTTCAGTAATAAAAAGAATAGTTTCTTTTACTACTGAAGCTCACCAAGTGTTCGTTTTCCCATCATCAAATGCTTTTAAAGTGGTCATTTATCAAAATAGTCTTAAGTACTTTTTAAATTCATTATTTTATTTATTCATTCAGTAAATATTTTGGAATGTCTTCCATTTGTGCTTTTCTGTGGAAAAGTAAGAATCTTTTCACATCTTACATTTTTCTTTAGTTTGCCATGGTAGTATGAGAATTACAGAGCATAAAAACCTTTAAATTTCAGGGCTGCATTATTTAACATAGGCTTAATGTATAAACTCAGGTTTGCAAACTTTGCTTTCAGGGTCTCTGTTGTGGTTGCTGTAAGTGAGTTGGTTGACTAATAGAACTCTCACTGAAGGACAGAATTAAACCTGATACTAGGTTATGATGGCAGGGTACAGATTAAACATTCTCAAAAGATTAATTCCCACTGGTTTTCTGTTTTTTAAAAAGTATATTTTACTGATTATTCTATTACAGTTGTCCCATTTTTTCTCCTCTTTATCCCCCTCTGGCAAGTACCCCCATTCCCTGCCACCTCCCCCATTCTTTAGTTCATGTCCATGGGTTGTGCATATAAATTCTTTGGCTTCTCCATTTTCTATACTGTTCTTAACCTCCCCCTGTCTATTTTCTACCTACCAATTATGCTTCTTATTCTCTGTACATTTTCCCCTTTCCCCTCTACCCCTCCTCCCCACTGATATCCTTCCATGTGATCTCCATTTCTGTGATTCTGTTCCTGTTCTAGTTCTTTGCTTAGTTAGTTAGTTTGTTTGTTTGTTTTAGGTTCAATTGTTGATAGTTGTGAATTTGCTGTCATTTTACTATTCATAGTTTTGATCTTCTTTTTCTTAAATAAGGCCCTTTAACATTTTACATAATAAGGGCTTGGTGATGATGAACTCCTTTAACTTGACCTTATCTGGGAAGTACTTTATCTACCCTTCCATTCTAAATGATAGCTTTGCTGGATAGAGTAATCTTGGCTTTTCATGACTTCGAATACTTCTTTCCAGTGCCTTCTTGCCTGTAAGGTTTCTTTTGAGAAATCAGCTGATGGTCTTATGGGCACTCTTTTGTAGGTATCTCTATCCTTTTCTCTTGCTGCTTTTAAGATTCTCTCCTTATCTTTAATCTTGGGTAATGTAATTATGATGTGCCTTGGTGTGTTCCTCCTTGGGTCCAACTTCTTTGGAATTCTCTGAACTTCCTGGAGGTCTGTTTCCTTTGCCAGATTGGGGAAGATCTCCTTCATTATTTTTTCAAATAAGTTTTCAATTTCTTGGTATTAATTTTCTTCTTCTGGTATCCATATGACTTGGATATTGGAATGTTTAAAGTTGTCCCAGAGGTTCCTGAGCTTCTCCTCATTTTTTTTGAATTACTGTTTCTTCATTGTGTTCTGGTCAAATGTTTATTTATTCCTTTTGTTTCAAATTGTTGATTTGAGTCCCGGTTTGCCTCCCTTCACTGTTGGTTCCTGTTTATTTTTCTTTATTTCACTCTGTATAGCCTTCACTTCTTCCTTTATTTTGTGGCCATACTCAATCATTTTTGTGAGCGTCCTGGTTACTAATGTTTTGAACTGTGCATCTGATAGGTTGGCTATCTCCTTGTTGCTTAGTTCGTTTTCTGGAGCTTTGATCTGTTTTTTCATTTGGGCCATATTTCTTTGTCTTGGTGCACCTGTTACATTGTAAGGGGTGGAGTCTTAGGTATCCCCCAGGCCGGGGCAACCCACTTCCCTGTGTTATGGTGCTATATGTAGGGGAGGGGTCAGAGAGGGAACAATGCTGCTTGCTTGGCTCTTGTCCAGCTTTCATTCACTTCCCCTGCTACCCACAAGCAAATTGCAGCTTTTATGATGCTGTCCTGGTGCTGATTCTTGGGTGGGTGTGCTTGAGTATGTTGTAGGACTCCATGGGCCTCTCCACTGGACTCTTCTGTGAGACTAGCAGTTACTGCCGCTCCTGTGATCCCCACAGATTTTTATAGACAGAAATTTTGAGGTTCTGTCATCCTAGCACTGGAATCCTGGGAAGCTCTGTTTGTCTCACTCCCCAGTTGGTCTTCCTGGCTTATCATGCAAATGTGGCACTGCCTGGTCCGCCTGCTGTCTACCTTGCCACACATCCTTTTTGCCCTGGCTGCCTGTCTCCACCTCTCCTACCAGTCTGGATGAACGTTTCTTCTTTAACTTCTTGGTTGTCAGACTTCCATGCATTTCAATTTTCTGGCACTTCTGGTTGTTTTTCGTTTTTAAATTGGTTGTTATCCTTTTGCTTGTGTGAGGAAGCAAAGCATATGTACCTGCGCATCTGTCTTGGCCAGAAGCTTTTTTTTTTTGGAATCAAGTATTATTTATTAGAATTTTGAAAAGATGGAAAGCTATATATCAAAGGGCCCTGTGTAATTTTAGGACTGTATAAATGTAACTACTCCTTAACTAGGGGCAAGGAGCTTGGTGCCACCGCCAGGTAGAAAACAAGGTGCCGGTCCGGATAAAACAAGGTGGAGGGTCGGATTTGGCCTGCAGGTCTTGTGTTTGCCACCTGAGCTATATATTGTCAAGTATATTTGTGTTTGCCACCTGAGCTATATATTGTCAAGTATATTTAAAAAGGTAAAAATTTCAATCTCAGTGAAGAATCAAATTTCTAATTGAATCTGTACTGTATTTTTCTTTTTCTTTTTGTACTAAATTTATTGGGGTGACATTTGTTAATAGGATCACATAGGTTTCAAGTGTACAGTTCTATGAATCATGATCTGTGTATTGCGTTTTGTATCTACCACCCAAAATCAAAACATCCCTTTCCTTTTTGCTGTATTTTTAGATCTGTATGGGGACCTTCAAGATATGATATAGTTTTTGCCCTTTAGGAAATAATGGTTCATTTTGAAGAGACAAGATTAATAGCTATGAAAGAATTTAAATTTAGGAGTTTTGAACAATTGATACGAAGTTCATGAAAGTGGTAAAAATGAAAGATAAAGATGTGAAGCTGTTAATCATGTGGTTTTGACTTGAGCTTAAACATCAAAGGACATGATGTAAGATTGGTGCTATTTATTTTAGATAACTGCAGCTTAAGTTATTCGTGTGGGACTGTTTTGTAAATCTCATGCTACTCCTAGAATTTTAGATTCCTGAGAGAGTAATATTGGGTTAAAATTATTTTCTTAAAGACTCTTGTAAGAATGTTTTATAGAAAGGGCTGTTTATTTCAAAATAGTTTAATATTTTATTTTTAAAAATTAAGTTTCATTCTTCCGTGTGTGTGCATGCACATGTCTTTTCTTTACTTCTGTACTTTTCCTTATATTGTACCTTTCTCTGACAGCTTGGCCTCAGAACCCTCTCAGACCCCATATCCAACTCACCATGCCTATGACACCTATGACATTTGTCATCTCATCTATGAACATCACCTTCTATTTCTGTCTTTTTTTTTTTTTGTAAGATTTTGTTCACCCTGCCAGTTATGTTTGGTTATTTACTCATGTGGCACTCTTCTCAAATTGATGCTTTTCTTGAGGATAGATATTATTTATATATGTATTTGTGATGTCTAGCATAAGGCTGGGTACAGAGTAGATAGTTGTGGAATAAATAATTGAATTACCTAAATTCTCAGTACTCAAAACTAGAGGTTGGTTTTGACATCTGTAGAGAATTAGGCTATGGCATGATCATTACCTAGATTTATATAGGTTTAGAGCTACAAGTCCTTATATTTCTGTATTTTCAGTACTAAACAAATTCAGGGTTAATGGTGATTCATCTAACAACATGAACTTATAAAAGTCATTTGATAAGACTACATTCATCAGACTTTACTGAAATAATAAACTTTGAATAGTAGATGTTTTAAACAGAAAGTTTATTTTTATATAAGTGTTTACTAATTCTAAATTTAGATGCAATTTATTAATTCATTTAGGCACTAAGCTAGGCTTTGGAGATACAGTGGTGAGCAAGATACAAGTTCATGGAGCTTATTAAAAAATAAGAAGAATAAAAAGGGTAAAACATGAATATGCTGAATAATTAAAAATATAAGTGTCTTTGGTTGATATAGCTAGATTAGTTAATTTAGATGGCCACATTTTATATGTCTAATTTAGTTAAAATGTTGTAAAACAAGGTTAGAATCTTTGTTTTAAATAATATATGTACCTTATGATAATAATTTTATTGTTCTCATTTACTCTTTCAACAGTGACAATAAAAGTATTCTGATAGGATAATTGAAAATAATTATAGGTAAATTTGAAATTTTTGTTGATTTTGATTATTACTTCCAACACAGATGTTGAATTGGAGATGGTTGAATTGGAGATGGCTCACCTGGCAATGACTTAATAACTATCTGTGTCATTTACATTTATTTATTTGTTTTAAAGTATTTTTTATTGCTTATGCTATTACAGTTTTCCCAATTTTCCCCCTCTGCCCTGCCCTCTCAGCCCTCCAGCATTCCCCTCCCCTTAGTTCATGTCCATGGGTTGTACATAGAAGTTCTTTGAGTCCTCTGTTTCCTATACCATTTTTTATCTCTCCCCATCTATTTAATGCCTACTAATTATATTTCTTCTTCCCTGTACTATTCCTCCCTTCCCCCTCTCCACTGAAATCCCTCCATGTGATGTCCATTTCTCTGATTCTGTTCCTGTTCTAGTTCTTGCTTAGTTTTTGTTTTTGTGGTTTTTCTTTTTTTTTTGAGGTTCATTTGTTATAGCTGTGAGTTTGTTGTCATTTTACTGTTTACAGTTTTGATCATCTTCTTTTTCTTAGATAAGTCCCTTTAACATTTCATATAATAATGGCTTGGTGATGATGAACTCCTTGAACTTGACCTTAGCTGGGAAGCACTTTATCTGCCCTTCCATTCTAAATGAAAGCTTTGCTGGATAGAGTAATCTTGGATGTAGGTCCTTGCCTTTCATGACTTCAAATACTTCTTTCCAGCCCCTTCTTGCCTGCAAGATTTCTTTTGAGAAATCAGCTGATAGCCTTATGGGTACTCCTTTGTAGGTAACTCCTTTTCTCTTGCTGCTTTTAAGATTCTCTCCTTATCTTTAATCTTGGGCAATGTAATTATGATGTGCCTTGGTGTGTTCCTCTTTGTGTCCAACTTCTTTGGGACTTTCTGGGCTTCCTGGAAGTCTTATTTCCTTCACCAGATTTGGGAAGTTTTCCTTCATTATTTGTTCAAATAAATTTTCAGTTTCTTGCTGTTGTTCTTCTCCTTTTTGGCACCCCTATAATTCGGAAATTGTAACGTTTTAGGTTGTCCCAGAGGTTTGTAAGACTCTTCACTTTTTTTCATTCTTGTTTCTTCATTTTGTTCCAGTTGGATGTTTATTTTTCCCTTGTGTTCCAAATTGTTGCTTTGAGTCCTGGTGTACCTTCCTGTCACTGTTGATTCCGTGAATGTTTTGCTTTATTTCATTTTGGACATCTTTCATTTGTTTTTATTTTTTGACCAAGCTCAATCAGATTTGTGAGCATTTTGATTATCAGGACTTTAAATTCTCCATCGGATAGGTTGGCTATTTCCTCATCGCTTAGTTCTCTTTCTGAGGTTTTTCTCTATTCTTTCATTTCTGCCATATTTCTTTGTCTTGGCACACCTGGTAAGTTGTAAGGAGGCGGGGCCTTAGGTATTCACCCAGGCAGGGCAACCCTCTTCGTTGCACTACCTTGCTACCTGTGGGGGAGGGACCAGAGAGGGAACAATGCAGCTTCCTTCTCGTCTCTAGCACACTTTCCAATGGACTCTCATGTGCGACTGGGAGTTTCTCTCACCGGCAACTGCCATAGTCCACTCTATTTCTCAGTTTCCCCTTAAGTCAGTGCAGCCCGCCCCACCTGCCTAGTCTGCTGCCTCTCCTCATTTTGTCTGAGTTGGCCCATAAGGTCCGTTGCCTTACAGATCTGGTTGTTCTGGTTGATTTTTTCTCTAATTCCTTGGTTGTTGGAGTTGCATGCAGTTTGATTTTCTGGCATGTCTGGTTGTGTAGTTTATTGATTTTAGATTGGTTGTAACCCTTCTTTTGGTTGTGTGAGGACGTGAAGGGTTTCTACCTATGCCTCCATCTTGGCTGGAACTCCTGCTTCATTTACCTTTGTGAATGGAATGGCCACGTCATTCTTTTCCATAGAGTTGCACGATTCACTTCCGTAAATATTAGGACATTACTACTTTAAACGGTATTTTATTACCTTTTCAAAGCTAAAAACCTTATATCTATACCTTGATTTTGTAGAATATACTTTTTTTTTTTAAAGAATTTATTTATTTTTAGAAAGAGGGGAAGGGAGGGAGAAAGAGAGGGAGAGAAACAGCAATGTGTGGTTGCCTCTCACATGGCCCTCACTGGGGACCCGGCCTGCAACCCAGGCATGTGCCCCAACTGGGAATCGAACCAGGACCGCTTGGTTCCCAGCCCGCGCTCAATCCACTGAGCTACACCAGCCAGGCTTGTAGAATATACTTTAATGTTTTAAGGAAGAAGAATGCATTCTCTGTAGAAAAAAGACGAAATGGAATCTTCATGCCTATTGATTTGAATTGATGAATTCAAAAAATTCTGTGAGGGGTAAACAGTTGCTTATCTAATCCAAAAAATAACCACTAATTGAAAAATCATTTCTATTTTCTTCGTATAATACATTATCTGATTTTCTTGCAGAAGATGTGAATTTTGAATTATCTTTGGGGTGAGCTTTTGGGGCAGGTAGTAAATATGTCATAGGTGTTAGTCTGGGATTAAAATGTAATGATTTTGCAATTGAGTTATTGTATAAAGTGACTGTAGAGCAGGGGTGTCCAACCTATGGCTTAGGATGGCTATGAATGCGGCCTACAATAAATTGTAAATTTACTTAAAACATTATGAGATTTTTTTGTTTTCATTAGTGTTTGTTATTTAATGTGTAACCCAAGACACCTCTTCTTCCAGTGTGGCTTAGAGATGCCAAGAGGTTGGACATCCCTGCTAGAGTGGCTATAGGGTATGAAAGCCAAATGATATATTTGAAAGCCTAGTTAAAATTTTGTTTTCAATGCAAAGTTGTTGTTGTTAGAAATAGTAGTACCATTGAGAATATGGGATAATCTTTTTTAATTTGAATTTAGAGGAGGTAGGGGAAAGAGAGGAAGTGGGGGAGAGAGGAGGAGAGAGAAATCGATATATCGATTTGTTGTTCAACTTACTTATCCATTCATTAGTTGCTTCTTATATGTGTCCTGACCAGGGATTGAACCCGTAACCTTGGTGTGTGTGGATGATGCTCTAACTGAGTTACCTGACCAGGGCCAAGAATATGGGAAATTCTTCTTTCAGAATTCCTTGATTAAATATTTTCTGTGTATGTTAATATGAATTCATCCCTCTCCTGTTACTTCTATACCCTTTAGTCACTCTGGCTGCTACTGCTGTCTGTAGTCCAGTATAAGCTTTTCTTGACAAAAGAGAAATTTAATAAGCATTAAACAGAAGAGGTAAAGACATGAGTCTTGCTGTGATTCCCTGCTTCCCTCCCTGCCTGTCTCTCTCCTTGATTCATAGTAGATTGCAATTAGTATAAAATATAGAGGGAAACCAGACAATTATATAAACTTTACTTTTTCCAAATATAAAAGTATTACTTCATTGTTCCTTAGCCTCAAACATGGAGATTGGATTTGTTTTAGAATCCAAAATTTTTTGAGTTTTAAAAATGATATGCACTGTATATTATGCAACATTTCCCGGAGGGATCTATGGCAGAACCCCTATAATCAAATACATCCGTATTTCTGAATTGAAACATATTAACAGGACTTCTGGTCAAGATAGCAGCATAGGGAGACATGGCTCTCCTCCTCCTACAACCACATCAAAATTGTACTAAAATATAGAACAGCCATCACTCAGAACTGTCAGAAATTGAGTTGAATGTAAGTCTGACAACTGCAGAGTTAAATAAACCACATCCATCCCTACTGGTAGGAGGAGCACAGATGCTGAACAGGCTGGTCCCACATCCACATGTGGTGGATACAAATTTGGGAGGGATATCTCAGGAGTGAGGAGTCCCAGCCCCCCACCAGGCCCCCCCAGAGCCAGGAAGATAAGTTCCCACAACCCCTGGCTGCAAAAATCAGCAAGGATTGAGTAGGTGGACGAATCTTCTGAAGTCCCAAGCAGTTCTTCTTAAAGAACCCATACACTGACTCACCTGAGACTCACTCCCTCTGAGCTCTAGCAGTGGAGTAACAGCATGAAAGGCACTATTGGCATAAAGGGAGGAACTGAAATATCTGGCATCAAGGTGAGCAGAGGCCATTGTCCCTTTTCTGAACCCTCCCCCACAGAGCCGGCAAGCTGGTGCCATATCTGAGACTCCATCACCTTGGCTAACACTGTTTGTCCCACCCTGGAGATTCCCTGAGACTCTGCCCCACCAAACTTATGGGCCCACTCAAGTTTCTCTTCCATAGAATGGCTGTTCTTGGCTCAGGCTTCACAACTTCCTAAATCCTCTCAAACAAGCAACAGCTGGCTTCAGTGAGCCTCAGGCCCAGCACTAGCAGCAGTTATCCTGGATTCACAGGTTGGCTTCTCCTGGGAATCTCCAAGCCCAGCACAAGAAGCAGCAATTTCACATTGCTTTATAGCTCAGACAGGTTGGACCTGGGCGAAACAGAGGTGGGGGCTGACCTTGGCCTGCACCACCCAGAAACCCCAGGGCTAGTACACCCAGTGGATACCTACAGATCACATCAGAGCACCACTGTCCCTGCCCCTGCACAGCTTGTACTCCATGGAGGGCAGAGGGTAGTGGTCAATGGTCACAGCCAGTCCTTGCAGCTGACTGGCTGGGGAAGATCCCTCCCATTGATCTGCCAATAACAATCATTGCTCGGCTACAAGAGGAGGGTTTCCTCAGCCTACACGAAGGGCACACCTCGAGTACCCAGCTTGGGTGATAGGGGAGGCTGTGCCACTGGACAATCACAAGGCATCTACATTAGGCCATGGTATGAGACAGGGAGTGATAGCTGCTCTTCTTAATACATAGAAACAAACACAGGGAGCCTGCCAAAATAAGGAGACAAAGAAATATGGTCCAAATGAAGGAACAGATCAAAACTCCAGGAAAAGAGTTAAAAAAATAGATGGAGGAAATTTATCAGATGCAGAGTTCTAAACACTGGTTATAAGGATACTCAAGGAACTTAGTGAGGACCCCAACAGCATAAAATAGATCCGGTCAGAAACAAAGGATACACCAAATGAAATAAAGAACAATTTACAGGGAAACAACAGTAGAGTGGATGAAGCCAAGAATCGAATCAATGATTTGGAACATAAGGAAGCAAATAACCCAGTCAGAACAAGAGGAAGAAAAAAGAATCCAAAAAAAAATGAGGAAAGTATAAGCAGCTTCTGGGACAACTTCAAGCTGCATAATATTTGTATCATAGGGGTGCCAGAAGGAGGAGAAAAAGAGCAGGAAATTGGAAATCTATTTGAAAAAATAATGAAAGAAAACTTCCCTAATTTGGTGAAGGAAATAGACATGTGAGTCTAGGAAGCACAAAGAGTCCCAAACATGATGTATGCAAAGAGGCCCACCCCAGGACACATCATAACTAAAATGCCTAATCATAACTAAGATCAAAGATAAAGAGAGAATCTCAAAAGCAGCAAGAGAAAAGAAGTTAGTTAGTTAATGGGGAGTGCCCATAGACTGCCAGCTGATTTCTGAAAAGAAACTTTGTAGGCTAGAAGGGATTGGCAAGAAATATTTGAAAAATATTCATGAAAAGCAGGGACCTAAAGCCAAGATTGCTCTACCTAGCAAAGCTATCATTTAGAATTGAAGGGCAGATAAAGAGCTTCCCAGACAAGAAAAACTAAAGGAGTTCATCATCAACAGACCATCATTATATGAAATGTTAAAGGGTCTTATTTAAGAAAACGTAGAAGATCAGAACTATGAACAATAAAATGGCAGTAAGTACATATCTATCAACAATTGGATCTAAAAAACAAACTGAGTAAACAAGAAGTACAGAGATAGAATCATGGATATGGAGAACGTTTTGATGGTTGCCATATAGGAGGGGCATTTGGGGGAATGGTTGAAGAGGTGAGGGAATTAAGAAGTACAAATAGGTAGTCACAGAATAGCTATGGGAATGTAAGGTACAGTATACGAAGTGGAGTAGCCAAGGAACTTATATGCACGATCCATGGACATGAACAATGGGTGGGGGGACACCACCTGAGGGAGTGCGGTGTCGTAGATGGAGAGGGCAAAGGGGGAAAATCAGGACAACTGTAATAGCATAATCAATAAAATATAATTAAAAAAGAAGTATATTAACATATACATTGAGTGGGATAAATGAGGACTATAATTATTTTCATCTCTGGTTTTAACACTAAATAAGTTATGTTAAAAGTTCAGTTTTCAGAATTTTGGGGGTTATAGAATTTTTGAGTGAGGGATTACAGATTTCTCCTTCTTTGTTTTAATGTTTCCAAGGATCTGTAGAACCAGTTCCTGTGAAGCAAGGAAGATACACTGTTCTTTCCTTTTGATCTTATGTACCATATGCGTATTTGCTTGAGATTATGATATATATACATGTATACATATAGATGAACACTTTATACAAATACATCCATATATATGTATGTATATATAAGTTTAGGGAAACGTGTATGATATTTGTTGTGTGTGTGTGTGTGAGGGAGAGAGAGTGATGTGGATGTAGTGTTGGGGAGTAGTGAACTGGGTCCATTTAGCTCTGTTTCATCTTTGTGCTAGCGTGGTTTGGTTACTAACATGGTGTGACATAAAACCTTAGTTTCAGTTACACAGCTTTGTTATCACTTAAGCTCATCAACTAACAAATTCTCTTGACAAAGATAAACCTAGAAATTCCATATAAAACTACAATCAGAACATTCTGTGTGTCATACAAAATAACAGTAGAAAAAAATTTTAAAAGCCACAACAGAATATGGCTTAAATGAGTGTTTTACAAATCTTAAAGGAATGTAAAATGTTTTTGGTGGTATATAGGCACCCAAAGGAACTATTTCACTTTGTCTGTTTAATAATTAGTGCATGGACTGTGGTTCAAGACAGGAAATGAAGAATACCTGAGCCAATTGGAATGGTAACAGGAATTTTGGTAAGCAAAAACTAATGATCCCAATTGGAAATAGGCCAGAGCATTGGGGATTAATACCCTCCCCTTATGAAAAATCCCATGAGATCTCAGATGACCTCAAGAGGCTTTGAAAAATATTCAGACTTTAATATTACTTAACTGTTTAAGTACCAGTAAATGTGGTAGAAATTACCATTTTTTTGCATTCAGTTGTAGCAACTGAATGACAGGTTCTGCATCATTCAGATGAAATGAACTCTTGGGTTGGAATGCTGTATTTCCTTTTTAAATATCAAAATCTTCAGTATTTCTTAGAATCTTAGTATTTCATTCCCATATCTTTCTATAAGTAACTATAAGAAGGTATACTTTCATATACTTCTGTGATGCCTTTTCTCCAACCTCTGTGTTCTTTTGCTGACAACAGCAAGTGTGTGTACTTTGTGAGGTCAATAAATGCTGATTCCTGCAAGAAGAAAGCTCTTAGGAAGTGAGCTTAGACTTTGTGAAGAGGAAGCACAAAGAATGAGGCAATTGAATGAGGAGTATTGAAAATGATTATTTAAAAGGGAGTCAGAAGCCAAATGAATAATACTTCCCCTCAGTCTACTGATTTTCTTTCATTCATCTATCTATCTATCTATCTATCTATCTATCTATCTATCTATAATTAACCTTCATATATATATGTGTGTGTGATGGTTTATTTTACTTGCCTGGTTAGTTTATTTAGACACGTGGTTAGTAGCAAATTAGCATTATCAAATTCTCCTCTTTTTCATACCAAAAAAAGTAAGTATGCTTGTAACTGTAGTTCTTGTCTCCATAAATAATATACTAATAGACTGGAGCCATATAATTTAAGATTATAAAATAGATGGCATTTAGTGAAGAAAAGTCTGTCATATCTTTACCCATTAAGTAGGTCCCTACTTAATTAAATCTGTTTTTTTTTTATTAATTCTTTAAGGACACCAGGGTATATGAGTTCTCTTAACCTGTTTGATTCTGAATAATTACTGTTCTTTTTAAATGAGCTCAGTGACTAAAAAGTTATTTGCTGCAGTGTTTTGTAAATGATAGACTTTAGAAGTTAAATATAGTACAACCAACAGGACCAACTGTGAGGCTGAGGGAATTTTGGTTATGAGATTTTTATTTTTTATTAAATGGTATGTTTTAAAGAATGGGCAAAAAGGGAGAACATTTTGAAATTATGTCCAACAGTTTTGAATCTTTTGTCAGCCCTTGTGATGTTGTATAGATGACTGCAATTTATATGATTCACATACTGTTAAGTTTTCCACATGGCTTAAATTCTTTACAGAAACAGTTTTAAAAACACACAGCATGAGAACAGGATCATATTCATTCTATAGGACTTGAGAACTAGTGACCTATGTTCTAAAAAGATGAAAGTGGTTTTATTCAGAATTATAAACAAATTGCCTTATATTACTGCTTGCATTTCAGTTTTTTTTTGTGAATTATTAATGTTGACTAAAATTCACTGAATATGTTGACAGAATCAGAGAATAAAATTGAGCCTCTGTTGCTGAATAAAATTTCAGTGCTACATTTTAAAATAAAACTTTACCCTTATAGACTGTTATGTATGATCTGTGTTTCCATGAGGAAATGTTGATTAAGTAGTTTCCATTTTGGTATTACAGTATGTCCTGTTGTAAGTTGCTGACTGTGGAAAAATCTTTTAAGTCAAAAAAAGCAGCTCAGCTTAAACCCCTAGTATTTATTATGGCAGAAACCAGAAATAGAAGTCTACCAGCAATTTTATAATCTATTGAATTCCTGCATATCTTTTGTAGTAAATTAGTTTTAAACGTTTTTAAAAGAGGCTGTTGACCATAGAACTGAGTTACTTTGTATACTCTTATACACAAAGTGTCTTTTTTTACTTTACTAAATATATATATGCAGTTTTTTAAAAGGAAACCATAGCCCTAATGTTAAGTGACAGATTCTTTGTTTAGTATATCTGTAAGAGATGTTAATCTATAATATATGCTAATTAAATATAATTCTGACAAGATTTGTTTGTATATAATACTTAGCAGGATAGACATTTCAGATAAATAGAAAGTCTTCAAAATCTGTTTTCTGTTAAATAATTAGCTCATTTTTGGATCAAGTATTTTTTTACTATCCTTGATAACAGAATCTAGATTTATAATACTAGTCAAATAATTAAGATAAATTTTTGAGGATAAGGCCAATTTCTGAATTTTGATGTCTGCCTGCAAAGTACAGTAAATCAACATTGAAATGAAGTCTTTGCCTTTATGTTGTTTCTAATAAGACTGTGGAGTATGTTTTTTGTCCTCTGTATAAATGTTCTACTTTTCTCTCTCAGTGTTTGCTTCTATTATCAAGAGAACAGGGAGGGTAGGAAAACCCTTAATAGCTGCTATTTTATCCAAAGTTAAGGCTCTAGGCAGTGTTAATTAGCTATGGAGTCTTTATTACTTTATAGTAGTTTTGGTACATGACATGATCAGTAGTTTCTACTTTTGAAAAGTTGGCATTTTAACATTTTAGCGATGTTAAAATTTTTACTAGTTTACAGTGTGCTATAAAGGGAACAGAAATATGAGTAACACTTGGAAAGTAAAGCTGTTTTGTATAGTCTGATATGTAGTATTCTAATTTAAATTTGTGGTTTTGGAGAATTAAATTTGGACTTTAACATCATTCAGAAGTAAGTCTTATGTGCATTTTCAATATACACCCAGGAAATAAACCATGAAGCAAAGATTGTTTTTTGTTTCAGAATACAGAGAAGATGTGACTTTTGAAATGCCTTCCAACTATTCAAAGTAAACCTCTCATTTATCAACTTAGAGTTAAATTGGTCCTAATGATATATCGTGTATATTTGTATGTTGTCTTAATGTTTGCAGTTAATAGTGTGCTTCAAAACAACAGGTAAAGCATATAAACAATAATTATTGAACAAGAAAATTAAAATGCTACTTATGAAAACAATCACGATTGTTTCATTGTTTGTACCTTAGTTAGCAGAACACCTGTCTGATTTTTTAATATTGTAGTAACATTTAATTTTCTATTGGTAAAAAATATATTTTTGGTTGAACTGTTTAGTGACTATAAACATGAAATTGCACTGCACAGTATGACTTTAAATGTTAATCTGTGGTTATATGTAGGGCATATGGAGTATGCATAGAATATATTTAGGGTTTTAGTCACATTTTTTTACTATGTTTTGAAAGAAACATTGAAGCTAACATGAAATAGTAGACAATTAATATTTGAATTAAACTTCAAATTATATGAAGTATCTAGTAGTGCACCTGAAAATTAATTCCAAGTAGTGACCTTGAAAGAGTCCAGATCAACAACTCTGACTTCTGATGAAACAGAGGGCCTTCTCTTTTTTATGTATGATGAAAGATGTAAACATACTATTTTAATTCTGAACACTTTGACTTACATATAATGGTGATTACCAAATTGTTATTGAATCTGTATGTAAGTAAGCACACAACTACAAGTCACAAAAATATTTGTGTCTATGTTTTTTTGTATATTTGTACTATAATATTGCAATGCAACAATGATATGCTCACTTAAGAAGATTTGGAAAATACAAAAAAAAGGTGAAAATGACTTTTACCAAGATAAGTTAGCTATATATTTTCCATGTGTATGTATTATATATTATGCATGTTTATACCAGCATTTAGATTGGAATTATACCACTTCTGTGTGGTATTAGGTTTTAATATTAAATAATGGTTATTTTTTATGAACATATTTACATGTTGAGGTAGAATTTATAAGGAAACATGGATTTTACTTTAGAGAAAAAGTCAGCAAACTTTTTCTGAAAGAGACAGATAGTAAAATATTTTGAGCTTTGTAGGCTAAGAGGCAAAATTCAAAATTAAACATAGGTTCTCATAACCATTTAAACTATAACCATTAAAAAAATTAAAAAATCATGCAGTTTGCAGATTTACCCATCAGCTGTAGCTTGCTAACCTCTGCTTTAGCAGATTATTTGCTTGTATTTTTTAAAATACTTCACAATGGGTGTGTGTGCATGTGTGTGTTTAAATCTTTTTTTTCTTTTTTAACAAGTCTTGATATTACTATCTCACAGGCTCTGAACCAGCCTGTGTGTTAAAACACAAAGACCCAGATTGCAATTCTAGTTTTATTGTTGCAGGAATCAGTTTGCTGGTTCTTAGAGGGAGGGTTGACCTTGACTTACTAAAATACAGTAATGGCTACCTCCCCAGTAGAAGAGTAAATGAGCTTAGAAGTGAACATAGTTCAGCCTTTACAGGGGAAAGGAAATGTGTTGCATTTGGGTCGGATGCCTAGGAGATGAAGATACTGTATAGGAGGTGTTAGACTCACCTAAAAGTGTTACTTAGTCTTGAAATGTCAAGGCCAACCTCCCAAATCTAGTTTTCCTCGGCCTGGCTGTATTCCCTTGTTAGTATCAATTTTTCTAACTTCAGAGATGAACTAAATAATGAAGAGATTGTTATTATATGGATATAAAGGAGTAAAGCTAGAAAACATAGAAAAAATAAACTAGCTAAAAATACATCAAATGTACTTTTTTCTTGTTTTGGTATTAAAAATTGTGTCTTAAAATGTATTCAGTAGGGAAAAATCATTGCAGCATTAGTATTGCAGTGATACTGTTCGTTGAGTATAATTTTTGTGCATGTGTGTAATATTACAGTTCCCATTTTCAGATTATGTGCAACAATTTTCCAGTTAATTCTTGTTTGTTGCTCTTTATGATGTCTTCAGTGAAAGAAAATGTATTTGGAGAAGAACAGTAGATTTAAAATAAGATTTCATGTTGTTATTTCAAGCTGTATCCCTAATGATATGATACAAGAGCCAAAATGGGAGGCAAATAAAGATGGCGGTATAGGTAAACACAGCTTACCTCCTCATACAACTACATAAAAATTACAGTTAAACTATAGAACAAGCATCATTCAAAATTGTCAGAAATAGAGCTGAATGGAAGTCCTACAACTACAGAATTAAAGAAGAAACTGTATCTGGTCTGCTAGGAGGGGTGGAGATGAAGAACAAGCTGGTCGCACACCCACATGTGGCAGATAAAAATGGGGAAGGATATCTCAGGGGTGAAGGGTCCTAGCCCCACACCAGACCCTGCAACCCAAGTTTCCAGTATCAGAATAGAGAAATTCTCATAACTTTTGGCTGTAAAAAGCAGTGGGGATTGAGACTATGGAAGACAGAAACTTCTGGACTCCTTAGAAGTTCCTCTTAAAGGGCAGCACACCGACTTACTTTGACTCCCTCCGAGCTCCATTGTGGGGGCAGCAGATTGAAAGGCATCAATGACATAGGGGGAGGAATTTAATTGTCTGGCATCAGGGTGAGAGCTAGGGGCAGCTTTCTCCCAGACAGAAGTGCCCTTTTCTGAGCCTTCCCCCACAGAGGCACAGAACCACACTGTGATGCTATGGCTGAGGTTCCATCAACCTGGCTCACACTATCTGACCCACTGTGGTGATTATGTGAAGCTCTGTCCCACCCAACTTTTGGGCCCACCTACACTGTTTTCAGGGTTTTTTCTATAGGAATGGCTTGTCTTGGCCCATGTTTCATATTTTCCTTAATTCTCTCAAACAAGTAGCATGTGGCTTCAGCGAGCACCATACCTCTCGCTAAGTTGCCCCAGGCCTGGCACTAGCATCGGCTGGCCTTGGTTCAACTTGGCCTTGCCTGGGCAACTGTAAGCCCAGCACAAGTAGGAGTCATCTGCAGAGCGCTTTGTAGCTTATGCTATGTGACCCCAGACAAAATACAGGTGGTGGCTGCTTACGTTGGATGTGCCAATAGCAATCAAGGCTCAACTACAACAGGAGAGTATACACAGCCCACACAGTGGAAGCACTTTGTGTACTCAGGTTGTGTAATAAGGAAGACTGTGCCACTGGACCCTATAGGATACCCGTTACATTAGGCCACTCTACCAAGCCTGGGAGATGTAGCAGCTCTACCTAATAAATAGAAACAAACACAGGGAGGCTGCCAAAATGAGGAGACAAAGAAACTTGGCCCAAATGAAAGAACAGAACAAAACTCCAGAAAAAGAACTAAACAAAATGAAGACAAGCAATCTACCAGATGCAGAGCTCCAAACACTGGTTATAAGGATGCTCAAGGAACTTAAGTGAGAACTTCAACAGCATGAAAAGAACATGGAAACCATAAAAAGGAACCAGTCAGAAATGAAGTCTGCACTAACTGAAATGAAGAATAATTTACAAGGAATCAACAGTACAGTGGATAAAGCCGAGAATCAGATCAGCAATTTGGAATATAAGGAGACAAAAACCAACCAATCAGAACAGCAAGAAGAAGAAATTTAAAAGAAATGAAGATTGTGTAAGGATCCTCTAGGACAACTTCAAGTGAACCAACATTCACATCATGTGGGTGCCGAAAAGAGAAGAGAGAGCAGGAAATTGGAAACCTATTTAAAAAAGTAAAGACAGAAAAATTTCCTAACTTGGTGAAGAAAACAGACATACAAGTCCAGGGAGCACAGAGAGTCCCTAGCAAGATGAACCCAAAGAGGCCCACACCAAGACCCATCATGATAAAAATGACAAAGAGTCTTAAAAGCAGCAAGAGAAAAGCAGTTAGTTACCTACAAGGGAGCTCATATAAGGCTGTCAGCTGATTTCTCAAAAGAAACTTTGCAGACTAGAAGGGATTGGCAAGAAATATTCAAAGTCATGAAAAGTGAGGACCTACAACTAAGATTATGCTACCTAGCAAAGCTATCATTTAGAATTGAAGGGCAGGTATTAAGATCCTCAGAAAAGAAAGAGCTAAAGGAGTTCATAATCACCAAACCATTATTATAAATGTTAAAAGGACTTATTTAAGAAAAAGAAGATCAAAACTATGAACAGTACAAAGGCAGTAAATACATATCTGTCAATGACTGAATCTAAAAAACAAATTAGCAGAACAGAAACAGAATCCTAGATACAGAGAAAGTTTTCATGGTTGCCATATTGGGTGGGTGGTCAGGGGGATGGGTGGAAAAGGTAAAGAGATTAAGAATTACAAATTGGCCCTGGCTAGTGTAGCTCAGTGGATTGAGTGTGGACTGTGAACCAAAGGGTCGCTAGTTTGATTCCCAGTCAGGGCACATGCCTGGGTTGCAGGCCAAGTGAGAGGCAACCACACATTGATGTTTCTCTTCCTCTCTTTCTCCCTACCTTCCCTTCTGTCTAAAAATAAAATCTTTAAAAAAAGAAAAAGAATTACAAATCGTAGTTACAGAAATAGTCATAGGGATATAAAGTACAGTATAGGAAATAGAGTCGCCAAAGAACATACATGCATGACCCATGGACATGGAGAATGGTGTGGTGTTACCTGAGGGAGTGGGGACACTGGATGGAGGGAACAAAGGGAAAAATTGGCACAACTGTAATGGCATAACCAATAAAATAAAACTTTATTTTTTATTTTTTAAAAAAGATTTTATGTATTTTTAGAGAGGGAGGAAGGGAAAGAGAAAGAGAGGAAGAGAAACATCAGTGTGTGGTTGCCTCTCACACACCCCTACTGGGGCCCTGGCCTGCAACCTAGGCATGTGTCCTGACTGGCAATCGAACTAGTGACCCTTTGGTTTGCAGGCTGACACTGAATCCACTAAGCTACACCAGCCAGGGCAATAAAATATAATAAAAAAAAAAGCCAAAATATTCTGCCTCCTTTTAGGGGGACAGTTTACACACTTATAGTACTGGACAATTAAATACTAAAGCTTTATTCAAACAAAGTGCTGTCTTAAGATGGTTTTCCTTCTTGGTGCTTGTTTATTTCACAAGAACAATTAAGAGGGATATGGTGTTTGTACTTTTCTTTGCCCTCCTAATCAGCAGTTTAAAATTTTGGAAACATGCATTTGAGTAGTAAATTCTAGATTGCATTTCATAGCTTCTGTTGCCTGTAATACTGGAAATACTTATTTTAATAAGGAAGCAGTGATAATTAGTTTTTACGTGGGCAGATTTGACTATTAATACTGCTGTACATGTCTGTTGGCCTGTATCATCCTTCCTGCAGAATTTGGAGCAGAGATAGTATGTGTTTTGGTGTGCCATCGTTTTCTTGGAGTATGTTTTGGAATACTGCTGAACTATTAAGAATTTCTTAACAAATTTGAACAGAACTCCTAAATTAAAATTTCTATGCCATGCCTCAGATAAGTTAAGTAAATTCTCAGGTGTTTGCTTTAATTTTCCAGTCTCATTATATGGGACGACTTCATGTAATGAAAGGTGATATTCCTGACCCATTATCTCACTAAGTTGTTTTTTCACTAACAAAGGATTTTCACAGGCCCATTCATCTCTGCTTCTTTTGCTTTTTTTCTCTCCTCTGTCCTCATGAACCCTCCCTTGCCATCCAGTGACTGGTGTCCTACGTTGGACAAAATAAAATGGTTGACCAGATCTTGGGGCATAGGAAGAAGCTGAATATTGAACTTGCATAGAAAAGGATTAAACTTGTGACCTTATGTTATCTTTTATGTAATTCTAATTGGTACATTATAATGTCTTAACTTTCCCAATTCAAACTTTTAATTGGTTAATAAAGTATGGGTCTATTTAAAGTTTGGAGGAAATAAGATCTCATTAGTATGCATTATAAAAAATATCTTTTAGTCTGTGGGTATAGAGACCTGCCTACTGCTTGAATAATGAAGGTCTGAAGATTTAAGACATTTAGGGTTAATAATTTTCCATGGCACAGTATTTAATATTTTTTAAGGAAATGAAAATAAGCACTAATTTTTGTTTCTTAATTCTTTTTATATGGTGTTCTCAGAACCACAAAGTTAACTCTCATAAATAAATCATTGTATTTATAGTGCCCTTTTTATTTATCCTTACTGACTGACACATTGTGTAAGAGTTAAGTGTCTTATAACATTCAGAGTATAGGAAAAGTTAATTGATTTACACAAGTCAATGAAGTTTTTAGTTTATTATGGAGACAGGTATCTTTGTTGTGTGATTCCTTGTGTGATTTCTTAAAAATTGATTTCCATAAACTTTAAGCCTTTCTCTCAAATCTAAACTCCCTTACATTTTGTTGTCATACTCTTTTTTATCTTTTTTGTTATTTTAAAACCATCATTTCTCAGTCAGCTGCCAGAGTTTGAAAGAGTTTGAGTCATTCTTTTGAAAGAAAATGTCCTTAATGATTTTAATTTGAATTTGGTACTGAAAGTCATTTAACATTTCCTTGGATGGTGTCCCTTAACTAGTTACCTATAAATGTATTCCTCCACATAAATACCTCCTGGTATGACCATCATGTCGTTGTGATTTCCATAAAGAGTGAGAAAGCAAGTCCTGTTTTTTAGTCTTAAAATATTATTTTGATCATTTTCCCCCAAATAGTTAAGAACACAGGAAGACATAAAGTTGAATGAGCTGCATCACTTCATTTTTATTATTAATTTTTGTGTTAATTACAAATATATTTTTATCATGTTAATAGTTTTATAATTAAATATGGTTTAATTACTTTTAATAATATTTCAGATGTATCATTTAAAATTTTTCATTAAAGTTTTTCTTTCATTTTATTGAGATATAATTGACATGCAGCACTGTGTAAGTTTAAGGTATATGGCAAAATAACTTACATGTTGTGAAATGATTACCATAATGAATTAACATCTATGGTCTTACATAGATACGAAAAATTAAAAAAATTTTTTTCCCCTTATGATGAGAACTTTTAGGAGCTACTCTTTTCCATATACCTTGCAGCAGTGTTAACGATAGTCATCATGATGTATATTACATTCACAGTACTTAATTTATCTTTAACTGGAAGTTTGTGTGTTTTGACCACATTCATCCTATTTCTCCTCTTCCACCTCATCTCTGTTAAACACAAATTGGATCCGTTTTTCTATGAGTTTTGTTTTGAGACTCCACATATAGGTGAGATCAAGTACTATTTTTTGTTCTTTGACTTAACGTCACTTAGCATAAGGCCCTTACGGTCCATCCATGTTGTTGCAGATGGCAGGATTTTCTTCTTTTATGTGGTTGAGTAATATTCTTGTATATGTACACTGCATTTTCTTTATCCATTTATTTGTTGGTGGACATTTAAGTTTTTCCATATGTTGGCTATTGTAAATAATGTTAGAGTGACCATGAGAGATACAGATGTCTTTTTACATAGTGATTTTGTTTCCTTTGGCTATATACCCAAAAATGAAATTGTTGTATCATATGGTAGTTTTTAATTGTTGAGGAACCTCCATTCTGGTTTCCATAGTGGCTGTGTTCATTTGCAATGCTATCAGCAGTGCACAAGGGTTCCCTTTATATCTTACCAGCATTTATCTCTTATTTTTGAAGATAACCAATGTAACTGTAATGAGTCATTGTGGTTGTGATTTGCACTTCCCTAATGATAAGTGATGTTGAGTGCCTCTTTATATACCTATTGGCTATTTGGATATCTTTTTTTAAAAAATGTCTGTTCAGGTCCTTTACCCAAGTTTTAATTGGATTTTATTTTTCTCCTGTTGTATGAATTCTTCATGTATTTTGCGTATTAACCTCTTATCAGATACAAGATATGTAAATATTTTGGAGTTTTGTGGTTCCATATAAATTTTAGGATTTTTTTCTACTTCTGTAAATTAAAAAAAATTCCATTGGAATCTTGATAGGGATTTTATTGAATCTGTAGATGGCTTGGGTAGTATGGATATTTTAACAATATTAATTCTTCTAATCCATGAACACTGGATATTTTTCCATTTATCTGTGTCTTAAGCAGAGTCCCTTTTTTTCTGATAGTGCGCTATAAAATTTTGAGGACTTTGCAGTGATAGTCTGTAATCATAAAGGCTTTTTAGCTAAAACGTGATCAGGTTTTCGTAGTATCATGGCTGTCTTTCTATGAGTAGGGCTATGTGAAGTAGGGCATTTTTTGTAAAAGAAAGGAGAGCTCATAGGACTATTTTCTTATTTTAGATGACTTATATCTTGTGATAATGATATTTGAGGTGTCATGTGTTACTGAAAATTGCATGAGAGTAGAATTTAGAGGGCGGTTTCATTTTCAGATAGATTAAGTACATGCATACTATTTCTTCCACTGAATCCATCTATAAAATCTGGATAAAATGGATGGACAACTGTTTGAGGATTCTGAAGAATAAATAGTAACAGGTGGATTGGGACAAAAGACTAGTATCATCAAACTGGCAGTGAGTTTACAATGTTTTTTCCTTCCAGTATCCCTGAACCTGAACTTTAACACGGTTTGATGGCTACAAGTGGGCACTTAGGTTTAGACAAAGAGAGCTCCAAAAGAAGGCTCCTATTTTTCTGTCTTAAGGAATGGGAAAAAGAACTCCTAAAGTTCAGTATGAATATGGAAATTCTGTTTGTTTCCCCTCTGTTCTCTCATGCCATAGTCCCAGTTAATCCTTTGGTAATGGCAGCCGGGACTGTAGCAGTAGCAAGAATACTGAGGGAGGATGGCAGCCTTCCTTTCCAATTCACAGAGTGTCATTACTTATCCCACCCGAGCTGGTACAATAGAATTGTGTGGTCAGCAGATAACTTAAAGCCCCAGCATTCTTGCCCACATTAAGAAGTTATACCTACACCACAAGGTGACTTACACTATTGCTCCAAGTGTGAAAAACTGGGAGCTGGCTCTACAGGCAAGGACATGGTGGTGAAGGTGTTGTGTATGCAAGGGATGTGGGAAATGAGAGGTCATTGTTCTACATGCCCCATGAGAAAATACACACTTCTACTTTTCACACTCCAGAAAACTGAGCACAAAGAGGAATAATCAACTATGCTTTCAAAGAAAGCATTCTTTTTTTCATCCCTAAGTGAGCACCTGTAAAATCATATTTGATCACAGTTAATGTTTAGATTACTTTACATGTCAAGTCTGTTGAAACAGAACCACATCTTTTTTGTATTCATAAACCTGAAACTTCTTTCTGAGTAGACATCATCCATGTCGATTGCCTGCAGTTAACTGCCTACATAGATATGTCCTAATCTGAAAAGAAAACTAAGAGAAGTTCCTACAAGCTTTTTTATTGGACTGACAAGCTGTCAATCTAAAGGGAAACTGAATTTTCATTCAGTATGTCTATATAAAAACTTCAAGTTTAACCAGGTAAAGTAAGCATGGTCTATGGATCTTCTTGTGCTATACTACTTATACATGATCATCTTTTAAAAACTTTACTTCTAGAGTATACCACTACTTAGTTAACAGAAAACTCAGGAAAAAATAATTTTTATACAAGAGGAATATGACTATTTTATAAGGTCATTTTATATGAGAAATTTAACCATTTCTTCATTTCTGAAAACTTTTCAATAAACCCCTAATTTCCTTGTGCTCTGCCATAAACTGTTGATATTGGACAAACCTCTACATTTCTAGGCCTAAGTTTCTTCCCATGTAAAATGAGGAGGCAGTATTAGATCATCTCTAAAGTCTTTTCCAATTCTAAAATTTTGTGTCTTTTATGTGTCATGGTAACTAACATAAAAATAAGTCAGGTGCTGACAGATTGAGATATAGCTTCTGAATTATCAGAGAAAACAATGTAACTGAAGAATAGTCTTTTAAACAACTTTTTAAAAATATATTACATGGTTTTAATTTTTTAAAATGTGTTATTTTGGTATGTTAACCATCACATTAACTATTTTTACTGAGCTTTTTCCACCCAACTAATCCTGATTAATGAAAGTTTATTTTTTAGTTGTCTTAACTCCCTTAGGCATCGGTTTTGTATTGAAGTCCTTTTTATACATCATCCCATCTCTCCTCAGGTAGAGTTTGCATAAGGAAGCAAAAGTTTTCACAACCAAAAATATTTACCTACGAAATCATCTCCATTCAAACATATCCCTCCTCCAGAATGTCTGGCCATGTCTGTTGAGCCAAACCTTTATTGGTTGCTCTCTAGTGAGAGAGTGCAAACTGAGAATAAAGAAAACTTGTAGGTAATGCAAACTGTGCAGCATTTCATGAAGTTCGTGGAAGGGCCTTTGGAGGATAGTTTCAGCCATATGTAGGTGAAGTTGTGACAGATAGATTAGTTAATCGGAGGAGAGAAATTTACCAAGAGAATGACTTAATGACTCCTCAGTAGGTGCTTCAGGAAAGAATGGTTTAGGTATAATAGAATTAAGAGGAACCTTTGTTGAAAAATTACCTTTGTTTAGATAATGTTCTAAAGTTCTAAAAGTCAACTGGGAAGTGAAGGATGCTATAATACAGTGTCATTTAAAATTGTGACTTCCCTCTCATTTTGGTCATTCTCAGAATTAGCATATGGCTATAAAAGTGACCTAAATTTTGTGATATAAAATAAAATAAGGATTTTTATTATGAAATTAAAGTCCTAAACCTTTTTTTAGTAGTTATTATAAAAATTTGATCCTTGTGTTAAAAATTTGTTTTTACATGGATTCATTAGGTGGATTTTTTTTTTAATCCAGTACCAGTTATCGTTGGTTAGTGCAAATTCTGTAGATTTATAGCCAAAGATGAGAATTATGGGTTTCTTGGTATGCAACACCAGTTGTATTAGTTTTTTAATATTTTATTTATTTATTTTTAGAGAGATGGGAAGGTAGGGTGAATGAGAGGAAGAGAAACATTTATTGGTTGCATCTTGCACGACCCCAGTCAGGGACCTGGCCCCTGTCTGGGCATGTGCCCTGAATGGGGATTGAACCCACTGCCTTCTGGTTTGCAGTCCAGTACTCAACCAACTGAGCCACACCAGTCAGGGCATGTGCAACACCAGTTTTAATATCATGTTACAAAGTATTTATTGAATATTTCTTTATACTTGTTGGGAATTATAAGTGTACTAAATTGATTTCTTTCTTTGTTGAGAGAGAAAGAGAGAAGAAACAGTGAAAACATAAATCAGGGTCATAGACAAGCAATAAAATCAATCAAGCCCATGGAGGACATCTCTAAATTTCTCAAATTTATTCTGAGCTTCATAAAGTTCAAGGTCCCAAAGGAGATGTCATTTTCATCCCTGCCTGGCTTGTATACTTAACCTAAGTTGAAATTAGACACTTCCATAGAATTTTTCGCATAAAATTTGAAAATAAAATGAACCCATATGCATGTGTGTGTAAAATCAGGTGTCTGTCCTCCCTCCCATCCTCCCTCCCTTCCTTTCTTCTTTCCTTGAAATGAGCTGTTTGAACCTGTATATTTGAGGGTAGATATAAATAGTGGTGAGGGAAATCACAGGGACTCTATAAGTAGGCAAGTCTTGTTTAGAGGTAATGTTTTTTTCTTTTTAAACTCAAATATGAGTTTGTATACAGATTCTCAAATAATGTCACTTCCTTTTAATGTTGTTGACATGCCATAGGGATTTAACTCTTGTTTATATCAGTTTGGCTTTAGTAAACTTCGTTTTGTTATATGTTATTTTGCTGCAATTCCAAGGACGTATCAACAACGTTAAATGAGGATTTATTGTATTTGACATAGATATAGAAGCAAGTTCTGACTCTTTCGTTTGTATGTCTGATTTTATTTCCTCTTGTATGCAATATTTGTTTTACTTGATTGTTCCTCCTTCCTACCCTTTTATAAACTCCTTGACAATAAGTGAAGGCCAGGAAAGGTACTCAGTGTAAAACTCGGACCCAAGTTGAGAACATTAGAACATTCATTTTATTTGCTGGTGGGGAAGCAGAAGTAGGGTGTAAACTCTGAGACTTAAATACAAGATATGTAGCCTAACTCAGTAAAAAAATGAAAATTCTTCAGAAAATTTTTCAAAAAAGTAAAATTTTAAGGCAAGTCTATCTTAACATTGACATGACAAAAGAATAGGAAAGAGAGACAGTAGAATAAATTCACTTTCATTTGCAGAAGAGTTTTTAACTCACAGTTGGTTAAAACTCATCTCTTTTATAAGGGAAGTCTTTTTGCCTCTTTAAAGCAAAAGAAAAGAAAATAGTTATTGCCTAATTTGCTGATTATCTAAATAGCGAAAACCACCTGGATGCTGGGGTATCAGTCTAGTTCTAAAAGTGTGGAGATCCTCTTAATTTTAGAGGATGAATAACAAGCATTCTTCTGGATGACAGGTTCTCAGATGTTCTTAATGTTGTATTTCTTAAAATAGAGTTTCTGGCGGTTCATGCGACTCCATATTTATTTAGTCTGAACTGCTGTGGGTCTGAGAGCTAGTTTAGGTAGGGTGATGAACTGGTGCATTTTAAAAGATTTTAGGTGAAAAATGCCTACAATGTTTTCCTTTCTTAAGGTAAAAGGGGACTGTGCTGGCTTTCTCCTGGACTTAGCTTGGTACCATCTGTATAGACACTAAAATGGTTAATAAAAATTTTGTTCACTATGGCAGTCATTTTATGATTAAATGTTAAAGAAACCAGCTGTGTTTTACCAAAGAATGCTCCTCCTCTCTCCCATCATCCATATTTCCTTATTTCCTGAGTTGGAAGAAACTAATTTTCATTCAGATATTAACAGAGTCTTATGGCTTTCTGCGAATTTTTAAAGAAATTTATGATTTCAAGCATTTCTAGGAGAAGTGATTCCATTTTGAGAGCCAGCAATGAAAGTGGACCTAAGAAGTGTTTTCTTACATTTCTCCATGTAATTAATTCATGTTCTAACTTTGCTGCTTGGAATGAAGTTCATATGAGATGATGTTTTTACTGATAGGATGTCTAAATCATTTCTAAATTTTTGTATTCTGCTGTTACTTTTTAGGAAAATATCTTCCTTTTAAGCAGAGGTTTTAACAGGAAGAAAGAATATCTTTCTGAATTTTAATTTGCATAGATACAATAGAGTACTTACTTGGGGAATTTTTATTATAATTAGAAATTAAAATATAAAATCACATAAAACATAAGATCATGAATAACCTAACCTTTAACATACTAAATTAATACGTTTAATTACTATTATTTGGGTTTAGAAGGAAAGAAATATTGTCCTGGTCTGTGAGTATATACACTGAGATCTGTAACATGTTTATAACTTGCGGTCTATTGATCTTTTTTTCTTTTAAGAAAAACATTTTAAGTTAGCACTGTCATAAAAATAGTGGACTTTTCATTTGACAATATTTTTTCTCCAGCTATAAGAATGTGTAAATGGAAACTACTATAGGTATTTTAGTTCTTGTGTGCTCTACAGATCTGCAAGTATGGCTCTTGAGAATTGTTGCAGATTGGATTCCATGGGAAGCCTGAGATAGAGGTTAGTTTACAGGATATTCATTGAGTGCCCTTGGGACCAACATCTGTGAAAAGGAAAGGAAGGAAGCAGAATTGTGTGGAGGGAAAAGTTGAGTTGTGATTCAGTCCCAAAGATACCCTTGACCAACTGTACTGTGAATTCTCTAGCTAGAATGTCCCTTCAGAGTTAGGCTAAGATTACCAGGCCTTTATGGCTTTGCATGGATTTGTCATAGGATATGGGCTGCCCAGGAAGGGGCATAATCTTGGGCAAAAGCTGCTTGCTCTCTTTAGCTCAGGCACTCCCAGCAATTGGGGCAGTAAGTCCTTAAGAGGGATTGGGTGGCATATCACAATATCCTTCTTAGGAATATTTTGTCGTCTTTGATAGTTTCTTTCCCTCCCTTCTTCTCTCCCTCCCTCTGTCCCTCCCTTCCTTCATGCCTGCTTATTTTTCTTTATAGTTTCCTTTGTGACTCTGGCATAAGTTATAATAGTTTTCTTTCTCCACTGAGCAAGGGTAAGAAGCTTGACTTTCTTTAACTGCCTTAAAGAATTACTGAGAGTCTCTAAAAGTCAATACTTTAAAAATGCTTTGAGAGCAATATATATAAAATGCTTCAGATTTCTTTCTTTGCAAAACTGTATAATACTGAGTGAAAAGAAAAGTAATGTGTTTTTCTCTTTTGCATTACACCACAAGGCCCATGGGCCGAATCCGGTCCTCCATTTTGTTTTATCCGGCCTGGCACTTTGTTTCTACCCAGCAGCAGTGCTGAGCTCCTTGCCCCTAGTTAAGGAGTAGTTACATTTATACAGTCCTAAAATTACGTTCGGGCCTTTGGAGGCAACCTCGAGGCTGATGTGGCCCCTGGTGAAAATGAGTTTAACCCCTGATATACACAATGTCCTTGGTTGTCTTGAGGCATTTAGTTTGCCTCAAGTGGTGTGAATGGAGTATATTAGGAAGGCAGAGAGAATAAAAAGAAATAATATTTGGCTTTTGATTTTAAATTATTCAGTATTCATATATTAACTACCTCCTATGTGCCAGATACTGTTAATAATTTGGGGATAATAATATTTTGCAGTAAGAAAGTGGGCTTAACAACTAGGCATTTTCAGCAAGATATGAAGCATTTCTAAAGTTCCTCTACAATGCCTCATGTGGATCAAAGTGGAGTTGAGGGGAGGCGATAATGATTCTCTGTTATTTTTATTTTAAAAATATGCCTTTGTTTCTCTTGTACTTGACTCTTCCAGATGAAAAGACAGGGTCTCAAAATATTGGATAAAAGTTGAATTCATGGCTACTGGAATGGATCACAAGGGTTTTTCCCTGGCTCCTAGGGAGGGCAATAGCTTGGGCCCTGGGAAGTAGCAGGGAGGAAGGGAGTAGGGGGAAGGGAATGGGACATGATAAGTCATTAATGATTTTTGTCTTTTAGAACTGCCCCTAGAACCTTCCTCAGGAAGAAAAACTTCTTGGTGCAGCGCTCCCAAACTATTGTAGGTGGCTTAAATTTAACTGAGTGCTAGCTCTGCTGTTCACCCCCAGGTGGTTCTGACCATGATTTGATTGTCATTCCTCTTAGCCTTACTGAGAAGAATGTTTGGGAAGTGTATTGGAAACAGAAGGGAATGTCGCCAACCCCTGTACCTCCCACACAAAACACCTGTCAAAACCTTCTGGATGCCTTCCCTGCCCCCATTCCAGTAGCCCTTATTCAGCCATTCCTTCAAGTGGCTGAATGCCACCTGGCTGGCTGACATTTGGACAGACAGGACAGGTTGGACTTTTTGTAGGCAGTGACCAAAAAATGAGGACTAGGTTCAAACTAAACTGAGAACCCTAAGGCATACTAGCCTATTAAAAAACCGCATTTGAAGTACTGTCAACCTGTGCCGCTGACTGATACAGTCCTACTTGGGGACCTCCAAGAGTTGTAAACAGCTCTCCTTTCCAGGGGCACCTTAAGCACTCCTTAACATTTTACTTCCTGTATGGAAGCCAGATGTTTACTTGCCTCCCTACCAGAAACATAGCGACTTGCACCATAGGGGAATTTTGTAAGACACCTTCGGGTATTTAGTGAAATGGGTGATAGGATTGCTTTAGATTTTTTTGTAGATTACAAGACAGATTTCTGTTTAATTGCTAGTACTTATTTCTGTACTTATTTCCTGGATTAATGATTCAGTCTAAATGTAAAAGTCAGTTCAGACACATAAGGAGGAAGCCACTTGGATTTCTACAGTAGACCCTGATGGTTTATGGGATTTGCTTGGCTGATTTATCCCAGGACCCTGGAGGACCTGGTAGAGGTCAGTGCAGCAAGTTGGCCTCATCTTGCTGCTTGGACTTCTCCAATATTACAGCCTTAGTTACATGATTCTTAAGACAAATAGATTTGGTTTTACCTTTGTTGGTCAGGTTAATCAGCTTGGTTGATAGAATGGGATGCTTTAGAAAAAATTGCCAGGAGCCCAAGATAGTGTAGAAACAAGGGGTACATGGTTTGGAGGTAAGTTTCCATAGTCCTCTTAGTTTTCTGCATGTTTTGCAACAAAGGCATCGAAAGCCTTTGTTTTGGGCTATCCTTTTAAGGATGCTTGTATAGTAAACAAACAGCCTTGGAAAATACTCATAGTGTCTCTCTGGAGCAAAGGGCAGGGATGTTTACTGTTCAGTATAATCGAGATAACATCTTTCTCCAGAGCAAAGGTGAGTAAGACATGGCTCCCTAAACACAGACTTCCTCTTCTGTAAACTTTGTATGTGCAGAAATTCATTTGGGCTCATCCATGTTGCTGCCTTGGGATATGACCAATAAAGTAGTTTTTGCTGACTCAGGAGTCTCATTGTCTTTTGCTTTCATTCATGAAACTGACAATCTACCTTGTTAGTTTACAAGTGCAGCAAACTCTTAGACCCTTCAGATATCTTAATACTGAGATTATTATGGGTATTCTCTCTGGAGTGTGCAAGCAGGGGGCTCCATATCTCTATTTGAAGAATCTGTTTGAGTATCAGTACAATGTCAAATGCATGTAACTTTCAGTTTGGCAATGCTATTTAAAGGTATATTACCTCTAGGACAGGGTCACAAAGCTACTGCCTTAACCCTTGGTGCCAAGTCTGTCTGACTGCCTGTTTCTTATAAATAAAGCTTTACTGTAATACAGTCACACCCTCTGTATTTGTATTGTCTGTGGGCTCTTTTGTGCTACCAGACAGAATTGGTATTTTCAACAGAGACCTATGGCCGACAAAGTAGAAAATAATTATCTATTCCTTTAAGAAAAAGTTTATAGAGCCCTGCTCTAGCACTCTAGCCCAATATTATTTCCAGAATTCAATAGACTTGTAAAAGTGTGTCAAGATAGATGTACAAAGATGTTCACAGAGTTGTTAAAATTAGTAAAAATTTAAAAAAGTAATAATCAAAAAACTGCAAACAACTTCAGGAATTGTGAAGTCTAGATTTATTGGGTGAACATTGACTTCTTCTTCAGGTTTTCACAAGTCATACCTTGGACTGAACTCTTCCCAATGAGTCTGAGAAACCACATTACAACTTGGACTTAAATATTCATGAGACACAATTTTCTTCTTCTCCCAGAATAAGTTGTCAGATAATACAATCTGGGAGAGAAGGCGAGGGACACCAGGTAAATTTGTCCAGCCTCTGCATTATTGCAGGTTCCAGGGAGTGCAAGGATCACCTGGTAAAGAGACTGAAGTCCTTCTATTAAGTTTTGCATTTTAGTCTAAAGGTTTTGAAAGCCAGTCAAAAGTTAGTCTTTGGGAAAACAAAGTGAAACAAAGCAAAAACCAAACAAAAGAGAGATTGCTATTGTTCAACAAGGAAGGTATTGCTTCTGATGTGGATAAGCTATATTAACTATTGATACTTTTCTGGTAAGGGGAACCTTCTGATTGTGTGCTCAAGTCAGAGGGTAGAACTCTTAAATTAGGTGGAAAGCTTATACTGGCTGATTTAGGAGAGATTTAAATTGCTTTTATGTTAATGACGCTTTAGTAAGGAAATTAAGACCAAACTGTTTTGGTAACCTGATGAGAAGGAGTTGATAGCCTGGTAGTAACTTAAATTTTAGGAATCTAGTTAAGGAGAAAGAAGGCAGAGTTCTAATATTATGGTGGCCAGTATTATAAAAAAATACAGCTTTTTAACGGGCAATATTGAAGATGTTTCAGAACTGTTTTGCTTAATGTCTCTGGAGGGGTTGCTTTTTAGTTATAAATGTAGTGACAATGTGTTTTAAACTTTTTTTCCCACAAAGTCTTAAGAATTTATAAAAATTTAACAATATTTAACTATATGTACATCGACGTCCTCATAAAAAGAGGGTGTATGAAATAGGGGTTGTCCCAGAAAACCTAGGACATGTGTGCCATATTTATGTAGTCCAATGTTGTTAACAGACTGTGGTCTGGAGATAAGTAGTGAACTTGTATTTTGAGAATAGGACTGAGGACAAATGTATTAAGTGTATCTTGTGGATTTCTTGCACAGTTAAATATGTTGTAAAACCTTGTTGTTTTTATTTCTTCAAGTGTGGAGCTGGAGAAGAAATATCTTTCGTGACAAAGTTTTGACTCATGTTAGTAGGATTGTCTTTTTTTTTTTTTAAAGTGCTTTTTCCTTTTGAAGAAAATGTAGCAGTAGTGAGGAGACATGTTGTTATTTAACTTGTTGCCTGATTTCCATAGATCATATTTTGTCTCAAACACTAAATTTCCAAATGTTCAAGTAACCTAAGGTAGACAAGCAACATAGAAAACCAGTATGTCTGGCTCTGGCTGGGTAGCTAAGTTGATTAGAGTATCGTCCCAGTTTGCAAAGATTATAGGTTTGATCTCTGGTCAGGGCACATACAAGAAGCACCCAATGAATGCGTAAATAAGTAGAAGAGATCAGTGTTTCTTTCTCTTTCTGAAATTAATAAATTTAAAAAATTTAAAAAGGGAAAACCATTATGTCCTACCCAAAGCCGATACAGCCAGCTGGCCGAATAACACTTGGGAAATGTGCTCAACTAAATAAATAGATTGTTTAAGTGGTTTATTTTTCTGTATGGGCAGTTAGGTAAGCATGTTATTTCAGGTGGCAGACATGGAAGAATTTTGGGACTATGTGTAGGTGGAACAATGCTAAGCTTTCTTTTAGTTAATCAGGGAAGACTTCATGGAAGAGGATGAGTAAGTGTGGATAAGGACCTGAGGGTGGTATGGCTATCAAGGAGTAATCTATCATTTTTGAAATTCAGGATAATAAGCTTTAATTTTGTGTTACATGAAGTGGATGGAGGAGGTAAACACATAATTTATTAGACTTAATATATGTTATACTAATTTCATGTTGACTTATTTCACCATATATTCTTTCTTTAATTAGATTAAGAGCATTTTGAGAATGGAAATTATCTTTTCTGCTTTTTTTGTGCCCCACATAGAACTAAATTATAGACTCATGTGAACAAAAATTTCAGTTTTTTATTTTTTAAAAGCACATTGGATGCAGGTAGTTTATTGCGCTCACAGGTGGCGCGGGCCATTTTTGCTAATATTTTGCGCAAATGGCAACGTTCAGTAAAATTACGATAACTTTAGTTTTATACAATGAAACTTTTTGTGATTTACTATAAAATGTATACTGAATTATTTTTCTTTAATATGTGCCCCGCGCTCTACTACCAGTCAGCGTAAAATGTATAAATATGTTTCCTGCATACAATGTGATTATTAAGAAAAGGGAAATTTAAGATTTCAAATATGGAAAGCTTGAGCATCTTGTTAGCTATTAGGCATAATGTAAGTGAGTAAAGAGCATATTTGGGCCCCAGAGCTGGGGTGAAACCTTTAAAGTAGTTCTACCTTTGAGGCCAAGATGAGGTCAGAGTCACACTGAAATTGGAAGACAGGAATAAGTTTCTGAGTGTAGCAGGTTAGCCTAGTGGTGGTACAGGAAACATGGGTATCGTATTAGTATGCAGGGTATGGATCAGAATTCTCACCAATCATGAATAAACAGTTTGGGAATTCTGTTCAGAATAAGATTCATGCCTCAGAATCTGATAGGAAAGCACATTCACTTAGGGATAAGATCCAGGATAAAATTCGTGTTCTTTACAAAGAAGTGACTTCTTTGGTCTTCATATGACTTTACTAAGTGACTGAAATCTAGAAGATATAAACTTTTATATTTACTATACTGTATTTTTCAGGTTTGGGCTAGAATTTAGGAACTCTGATTCTGAATAATTTTAAATTTCTTTTTTTAAAATAATAGACGCTGGTGATCATATTTCTTGGATGGATCCTCTCTTGTCAGGTCATGGTACTGGTAAAAGGAAATACGTAGTACTATTCTGATTTTATGGAATTTCTGAATTGAAAAAAGATCACACTACTATTTCTAGCTCATACACATGGGAGTAGAAAATCTACACAATGCCATGCCAGGTGATTCTCCTTTTTTAGGATATTGAGGCTATTCCTCTCTCTCTGTATGTATAGAGGCATTCAATGCCATATTTATGCCATTGGAGGAACTTAAAAAACTTGTTTTGGTTGCCATACTGAACAGTCAGCTGGATTATGAGAAATAATCTCTAACAAAATTTCCAGTTTTTACCTCAAGTAGATTATTTGGAAAAGATTGACTTGTTTAATAGGTTTTGTTTAGCCTTGGTTCCATTCAGTGCGGGCTTCATGTATTTATTGAGTACCTGATATGTACCAAATACTTCTCTAGGCACTTTATACCTATTATTTCACTTAATCCTTATGGGAACCTTGAAGGAAGGATAGTGGTATTTACATTTTTAAAGGAATTACTGAAACTCTCTTTACCGACCTGATTAATCAATTCTCTTCATTTCCCCTGGAAAATGTACATATTACTAACTGATGACAATGGCTCCATTGGTCACTTATGTCTAATCAGTTATACTAGTATCCTTACCAAGAGTCAATTGTCTTTGTTCCCAAAACTGTTAATAATTGCTTAAAATTAAGCCAATGAATTAAATAAAAAGGTTGTCTTATGAAAGCTGAGTTGACTATTTGGAAAGACTCAATGACAAGGCGCTAAAATACTTGGTATTGAATTAGATGTAAATGAGATAGTGTTAATAAATTGTATGAAAAACATAAATCTGGAAGATTCTGAATTTATTTCTTTGCAAATGCATTAGTGTTTGCAGTACTTTAAAGAAACACTGAACACCATGGAGGATGCATTAAGAGTGTGACTTAGCATAAAGGGCATTGTGGAACACTAAATAAAAGGATCCTCATTCTGACTTTGGAACCAAATGAAAAATAAGACACAAGAGAGTGACATGAAGATTGAAATGTCAGCTTTATTAATGATACAGTGATTAGAGTTTATGGCTTTAGAACTGCTGCTGCCAAAAGAGCTTGCCAACATTTCAAAGAAAATACCCAGAATTTCTGTCTTCCACCATTCCAAGACTTGATTGGAAGAATAGTGCCACTCACTAGTGTTGGCAGATTTATTACTGTTTTAGCTCCACATATTCAAGAAATGTGCACACTAGTCCGGAAGCTCACTCATCCTTGGGATAGGATAGGTAAAGGGGAGGGGAAGGAGTTTTTTCAGGTAGAGGCCTGAGGCTCCTAAATAAAGGTGACTCCTACATCAGAATACATGGTTGTGTTATATGTTTAAAATATTTAGGTAATGTTTGGCTAATTTAGCGTATTTTTCCTTTCATCTTCTTTTGAACTTATGATCATGTGTTATGTAGCTAAAAGGGAACAGAGTCCAAATCAAGCCTCGTCCTGTCTGATTTATAAACCTTTTCACTTTTTAATTCATTACACTTGTTGAGGTTTCTTCTGAGTACCCTTCTGCTTCCCTGTTCATAGCTCTTTTTATTTATGAGCCAGTTCGCTGAATTTTCCCCTTGGGCCTTTGATTATAGAGCCTATTTTGTTTCATTCAGGAGAATAACCCTCAAACTGAAAGGCTTGTATCAAGCAACAGAATAGAATAGAATTATAGCCTACAGTAAGGGAAGAGAAAGCGAAAATTATCACCTAGGATCTTGGAATACCTGAAATAACATCTGGTCTCCAGATCCAGACAAATTATGTTGAGAGAATTTGTGGATATCTCCTTGTGCAGTCTTTTTATTTACAAAAGTAATACATGCACATTGCTTCTTAAGAAAAAGTTACTAAAAAAATATGTGAATCAGCACTGTGGAAGAGCATAAAAGAAGTAAATGAAACCTTAAACTGCATAAATCAAAATGTGGTATCAGAATCATAGATACTAATGTCATACTAATGTCACTGTCATCTTAGATGGGGTAATGAATTCGTTTTCATACTTTAAGAGGGCCCCTCATCAATTACAGCTCCTAGAAGGCATGTTTAGGAATGGAGTTACCGAAAAAGGTACAAAGGAGTAATAATAATTGGGGTAGAAGACTAAGTGCAAATGAGACTAATACTGTCCATATTTTTTAATATTGCCATATAAAAGAAGGTATAGACGTCTGGTGTTCCTCTAAAACGGTGGGAGCCCTGGCAAGTGTGGCTCAGTTGGTTGAACCTAGTCCTGTAACTGAAAGGTCACGGGTTCAATCCTAGTTAGGGCACATGTCTGGGTTGTGAGTTTGGTCCTGGTCAGGGTGCTTGTGAGAGCCAACTGATCTATGTTTCTCTTTCACATCATTGTTTCTGTCCCCACTCTTCCTCCCTCCCTTCCTCTCTTTCTAAAATCAGTAAGCATGTCCTGGGGTAAGGATAAAAAAAACAAACAAACAGTGGTAGGAAAACTTTTTGTGAAGGGCCAGATAACTATTTGGGGCTTTATGTTGCAATCATTTGACTATGCCATTGTTAAATGAAAGCAACCATAGACTATATGTGGTAAACAAATGGGCATGGCTGTATTCCAATAAAACTTTATTTGTAAAAAGAGACAGTGAGCCGCATTTTATCCAAAGGCCAACTTCTGCTCTTGAAGAACATAATTTTCTTCTCAATTTAAGAGAGAATTTTCCAAGAGATTGTGGGTTTCAGTAGAGGAAAAGACTGTCCCAAGAGGTGTGATTTATTATAACCGCCCACCTAACATGCTGTTGGTAGGACTTTGTGCTAACTAGAAGGGAAGACCACATGACTCCTAAGACTTCTGCTAACTTTTCCCATCATGCTTTTCTAACTGATAAAAGTTCCTGATTTAGTTGTTTGAATATTTGCAATTCAGTGGGAAAAGATTCAGTTCAGAAAATAAATCTGTATTAAATTTTGCTTTCTATGAGTTTGCTTAATTTCATTTTATTGAATTTAATTCACATACACTATTTTTTACATGTTTTATTGTATGTATGCATTTTATTACATTTAGTAATAAAATATGTCATGTATTTATGCACTTAAAATGTGTACATTTTCTTAATGTGTATGTATACAATAAGTATGTATATAGGACATATATGTACATGTACAATAAAATACACACATTTAAAGAGTATTATTCAGTAGTCTTAAGATTCATTTTGACAGATGTATAGAACACTTCCATCTTTCCAGAAAGTTGCCTTATATGCCTTTGCAGTCAGTTTTTCTCAATACTTGTTTGTTGGAAACTACTCTGATTTTCATCATTAAATTAGTTTTAGTCTGTTCTAGAAATAACTGCATAATAGTGGAATTACACATAATAAACTTTTGTATCTGTCTTTTTTGATTCAAAATTGAGATTCATCCAGGTTGTGGCATGCATCAGAAATTAGTTGTTTTTTATTGCTGAATAATACCTTTTTATATACAGGTGTTTATCCACTTATCAGTTGATGATGTTTGAATTATTTACAACCTTTTGGCTATTATGAATAAAGCTGTTGTGAAATTACTATACAGGCTTTTTAAGGACATTTAATTTTTTATTATTCTCATGTAAATACCTAGGAGTCATATTCTAAGTGTATGGTTAGTATTCTATGGAACTGGAAAACCACTTTTCAAAGTGTTACACCATTTTACACTCCCACAAGCAATGACTGATCTAGTTGCTTAATATCCTCTGTAACACTTGCTATAGCAAGAAATAACACTTGCTGTTTCTTTCCTCACTTCTTAATCCCTGGCAACCACTAATCTGTTCTCTGTTACCATAGCTTTATCTTTTTGAGAACTTCATATATATGCAATAATACAATATGTAACATTTTCAGACTGGCTTCCTTCACTGAGTGTATTACCTTTGAGATTCAGCTATATTGTCGAATGTATCAGTTATTTGTTCTTTCTTATTCCTGGGTTCTGTCACATCATGTGGATGTACCAGGTTCTTTATCCATGTTAAAGGATATTTATATTGTTTATAGTTTTTGGAGACTATTATTAGAATGACTATGAACATTTTTGTATTAATTTTTTTGTGAACTTAAGTTTCATTTCTGTATGCTAAACACCCAGGAGTGGGATTTCTGGATCATGTGGTAATTGTGTGCAGTTTTCTTTAAAAAAAAAAATCTTATTTTGGAAGTAATTATATTCAGTAAAGTAAATTTAGAAAGCATAAGCAGGAAGGAAAAAATCAGACAAATATTACCCAGTTTCTCTACTGAAACCCAAATACTGTAAAAATTTCAGTGTTTCCTTTTATTCTTTCTCTTCCTTCTCTTCTTCTACACCCTCCTCCTCACTTTCTCTTTCTCCCTCCTTTTCCTCTCCTTCCTCCATCGCTTCCTCTTCTGTTTTTACCTAGCAGTAATCATATTGAAAATATAATTTAATAATTCATATTTTTTCTCTTAATTGCATTATTCACATGTAAGACTCAGCGTATTAGAAAGTAATTTTCTAATTGGCCTGTGGCACAGTATCTATCATGTACATAATCACAGTGTAGACGTGAGTAATAATAGTGGGATTTGAGGCAGTGCAGCTGGCTGGTGTTAGGTATTTTGAACTGACTAACTTTTCTTTACTGATCTAACTGCCATTAGGCCACAGGTGGCAAACACAATGCCCAAGGGCCGAATCTGGCCCTCCACCTTGTTTTATCTGGCCCCGCACCTTGTTTCTACCTGGCAGCAGCACCAAGCTCCTTGCCCCTAGTTAAGGAGTAGTTACATTTATACAGTCCTAAAATTTCATTCAGCCCTTTGAAGGCAGCTGTGAGGCTGATGTGGCCCCTGGTGAAAATGAGTTTGACACCCCTGCATTAGGGTGATGATGGACTCTTACCAACTGCCTGATCTTGGGGATGCTGTGGTTGATGCCAGACACTTGCTTTGCCAATTGGACTGAATAGAGCCTTGAGGTAGCTAAATATTTGTCATTGTTTATAATGTGAGTTATTATTTCTGGAGTAGGCTTTTCATCTAAACCTCAATAGAGTAATAGGGTTATTTGTATTCATGAAGCAAACAACATAGAAATGTTTCCATGGAGTCATAGAAACCAGATTGCTGCTAGCTCCATATTTTTCTACTTTTTTTACTTATAAGTGCTGTGGGCTAGGCCTGTTTTCAGAATGTTGGCTCTTGTCAGGTGATAGCCAAGGCCTTGAGTTGGCCTTGTAAAACTCAGATAAACACTCACTTTGCATTTGACTGAAGTGCTAGTCATTGATGCTTCTGTCACCTTTGTAGCCAAGAGCTAGGACTTTGGCTGGAGGTTTGGGAGAGTAAATAAATCTTCTGAGTCTTTCTGACCTGGCTTCTATTAGAGAATTTCATTAAGCTAATAGACCCTATAACTCAGAATTTAAAATCAGGAAGCATAGGGTATTTAACTTATTTAAAAAAGAGGTAGTATTTCCTGGTTGGTTAATAATGGCGTAAACACTCAATGCCCCCTTTTTTCAAATGAATGTAAAACCTGGACAAAATGCATGGTGTAAGTAGCAGCAGGCACAATGCAGAAGAACATCAGATTTTGAAATCCTATCAAATCACCAGGATCCCCTGACCTAACCTCAGTGTAGCTCAAAACCTGGAATTGAGTATGGTGGTATAGTCAGAACAAGATCCAGAAACCCTCTACTTCTGCCTTGAGGAGTGAAAAGGAGTAAAAAGCTCAGATAGTTGGGGTTAGTCACTATCTCCGCCCACCCCTCCCCTGCCTTTTGTTTTGTATTTTCTCACAACTCAGTTAGTAATGACATTAGTTTGCAATTGGAGTCTGTAGGAGCTGAATCTCGGGAGGGGAACCTTACCACCCTTTGATGCAGCTGTAGTTCCAAGAAGGCAGAGGCAAATTCCATTGCTTTTTTTAGTTTGTCCTCCCAGTGTTTGGCCGGACACAGGCATAGTTACAGAAGTAGACTATTCCTTGCTGGAGGACAGAAAAGAATATCCTCAGGAAATTGCAAAGTGGCAGGGAGAGAATGAAGAGGAAAGGTCTTAGACCCATGAAATTGCTTACAAACACCTGGGCTTACTTGTCAATCTGTGCATATGCAACATTGTGCTTCTAATTGGCGTTTCAAAGGCTTTGGAGACATTTGGGATAAAACTCCAACCAAGTAGCTGACTGACCACTGTGTGGTACACCCATGAGAAAAATCCAAATAACATTGCAAAGGCATTCAAAACTGAACTGACATTAGAACCACAACCTACAGAAAGTATATTGAACTTACAGCTTGAACCTTACCAGGTCAGCTAGCTGCCTGTGAAAACAAAAATAATATTATACTCTATAGCAGGGTGTCAAACTCATTTTCACTGGGGGCCACATCAGCCTCGTGGTTGCCTTCAAAAGGCCGAATGTAATTTCAACTCCTTAACAGTTAAGGAGTTGAGTCCTAAAATTATTTCAGCCCTTTGAAGGCAACTGCAAGGCTGATGTGGCCCCCGGTGAAAATGAGTTTGACACCCCTGCTCCATAGGATTTAAGAAGATCCTGAGTTTCATAGCATATTATTCAAAATGTCAAGGGTGTAATCAAAGTTACTCAATATGCAAAGACTCACAACATGCATTGGAAAAGGCAATGACAGACAGTACTGACAAGTAATACAGATGTTGGAATTATTTGACAAAGACTTTAAAGAAGCCATGATTAAAACTTGTGAGTAAGACATGGCAAATATCCCTGCCACAAGTGTTAAACTAAAAGTATCAGCAAAGAAATGAAAAGGATAAAGTGGAACCAAATAAAACTTGAAACTGAAAGTACAGTAATCATAACGAAAAACTTACTGGATGAATTCAATAGAGAATGGAGATAGAGAGAGGCACTGAAATTGAAAGGTCAGTAGAAATTTCCCAATCTGAACAATAAGGAAGAAAATTATAGGGAAAAAAAGAGCTTCAGAAAACTATGGGCCAGTAACATAAGGGCTTACTAACATTGGAATCTCAAATGGAGAAGAGAAATGGCACAATGCAGAAAAAATGTTTGAAAAATTACTGGCCAAAAACCATAATCGGACACCAAAAGGGGGAAAAAGGTCGATTTTACTAAATAAGAATTTAAAAAATAGAATAAATTTTGAAAGGATGGTATTATATCCGGGTGGTAATATAGACTCTTTTGAACTTGGGAATTAATTGGTTTCACAGTTGGTGATAAGGAATGTTTTAGTCTTTCCCCTCCTTTCCCACCTTATTACCTGAAGTGAATTACTAATTTGATGTGAATAGTGGTAGCAATATGTTTAGTTACTTTTTCTTCTTTATAGAGCAGTTCTTGGTGTATATGATAGTTTGTCTACTTATATCTTAATTTTTAAACTATAGAAGCTTTTTACTTACAAGTAACTGCAAGGATGTCAACAGCCCTGAGAAAGAAAATAGGTTCTTTTTCTACTTACAGAATTTTATGGAACATTAGTAACAATTGGCAGCTTTGCTTATTTAATTTTAAAAATGTGCCATTAACTAAATATCCCTAATTTCACAGTTCTGTAGACATTTGGCAGGGATTGTACAGGTTCTCAAAAGGAAAGTAAACACTAGAGTATCCATTAGAAGGGAAAATAAATGGAAATGATTCAGAAATAGATGTCACGAATTGACACATAAGACTCCATATAAAAATGCTATTTGCTCTCTAAACGAATACTTAACCAAAGCTATTTATCCTGACGTTATTTAGTGATATGGTGGTGATAAAATTCGGGCATATATAATATATATTTCAATTTAAGATTACGAGTGAGCCACTTTGCATCATTGATCATATTAGTTTTGGTAGTACCTATTTGGATTAGAATATAGTTAACAGTTCTTTAAGCAAAAGGTCTGCTTTTTTCTTGTGGGTGCTTGGGTTACCTAAATGATATATATCGAAGTTGATCAAATTTACTTCAGTCTCCAAGGTAATTTTTTTGCTGTTCATTAGACTGTGAAGGAAGAATCTTTAGTTTTCTGCTTTTCTTGTCAGTTGATGGCTGACTGTCAAATGGTTAGTGAACTTGAACTGTGAGCTATGAAACTCAGGATGCTCATGTTATTGACAGGTGATCCTTATTGATTGCTTTTTTCCTCTTTCTTTTGCTCTATGTTTTCTTTCTACAGTTTACCACTTCTAGGTGGGCAAGAAGAAGTTTTGGAGTTAACTTGTTAAAATATTGTCACTTGTGGAAGGGACTATAATGCTAGAAGAGGCAGAAGTGAAATTGATCATTAACATGTGGTTTTAAGATCATTTATGGATTTTACATGTTTATGTTTGTTCTTCAGGGATGTGAATAGATTTATAAGTTATGAAAAATTTAACAGGACATTTTAAAGATTTCATTTATATGTATAATCTATATACATATACATATATGTGTATGGATTTATAAGGATATGTTAATAAATGGTTCATAAAGCATTTTCTTGTACGAGGTCTGTCAAGAAAGTATCGAGCCATGTTAATATGAAAAATAGGGACATTTATTGAAGAAGATACAAGATACAAAAAACACTGTACATAGGACAATGACACCTCAGTCCCCTTCAAAGTAAGTACCTTGAGACCTCACATGGTTCTCCCAATCACCATCAGCTACCCCCATCATGTTTTCCTGAATCTCATCGACAGTCTGAAATCTCTTCCCTTTCAAAGGTGATTTTAGTTTTGGGAAAAGCCTGAAGTCGCAG